>JAMKQA010020255.1:0-13075 GCA_024699735.1 Posidonia australis
TTAACATTCAACATATTTTGTTAAATTCTAACCGTTAAATTTTAGATTAAAAATTAATAGTGAATATAATTCAAATTAGGATGAAACCTTAACACATAGTAGATTATATTATAGATTAACTAATTATATAATTAGATTTTATTTTAAGAAACAGAAAACTAAAACAAATGAGGTGCCTACAGGAAAATTTTCCTATAGACACCTACAGAAACCATTTCCTGTTATGTTTATTATTACCTGAATGAAGCAACAGAGACAATTTCATCTTCCTTCTCCAAAACCATGGTATAAAAGCCCCAAAAATCCAGACGTTTCAGCTCTGACCTGCAATGCACAAGAGTGCAAAACATATAAAACAATCCAACTAATGGACGAAGTTCTGCACTTTACAATATAATGCAAAAAGGAAAATTCCATAAAAAAGACAACAAAAGAGTTTTGAAATTTTCAGATATAACGGACAAATAGTGAAGGCACATCTGTTTGTTGAAATGTACATTGCTACTTAATTTGAAAGTGTAAAATGAGAATCCTCTCCAAAAGGGTAAAATGAGATCCAAAGTAAATGAGAACATTTAGTGTAAACTAGCACTGAATCAGCCCGATTTGAAATGCTAGTGAAACCCCCCAAAGAGTCTATAACTAAATTCATAATCAAAGCACTGTTAACAAGAAAGAGATATCACCATGCCCTTGTTGCTGATAAGATGGCTATAAACAACGCATGTTTATGGGCTTGTAACACCTTAGACATGCACGGAAACAAAATGGAGTTCTCAAAGCATAACACAAATATTTGAATGATTACACACACACACGCACGCACACACACAGAGATCTGCAATATGGACAGGAACTTACTCTTTATTATAAAGAAGATCAGCAACAAGATCACTACCGGTGCGAGGTTCAATGATGCTTACAAAACACTCATGCAGTACATCTAGCGCAACTTGGAGCTTGCTATCATGCTCAGTCCTGGTCTCAATATCCAATTTATCAAAGTCATTATCAATTTCATTACTTGATCGCAGAAGGGTCCAAGAAAAACCATCTACTGATGTTGGATTAGATTTCCCAACAAGTTCACGAAGGTGATGAAATATCTGCATAGTAGACATTGATTACATTAAATACCAAGTAGTTGTCTTTGAAAAAGGAGAAAATAAAAATTAAATATGGTGCAATCATATACAGTTGTAAATTCAAGGAAGTAAATCAAAAAGAGGTAAACTAAAGAAAGTGACACAAAATGAAATAAGCAATAGCAAATGATGTAGCCAACAACAAATGTTATCTAACAGTCTCCTGATCTCTTTCAACTAAAGACAAACTATGAGGGAGGAATACGAGAGGATTCAAGGATCTTCAAACACGCAGAAGAATAGCTTGTTTGCATTTGTCTACCTTTGAACAGATTTCACTGCAAAACCAAAATCCTTTGGGACAGCCTTTTAGCTCTTGCATGCCATCTTTTCTTAAACATCCTACATGATCTATATGTAATAGAATAACCAAGTTTCATATGGTTAGAATCTTGAAAAAGTAACTAAGCAATTTGATAGAAACACGTTATTATAGTAATAATGAAGAGACCAAAATTAAAGTAGAAGAGACAAAGACGCACATTCACGCTCGCACTGATCACAATATAATTTTGTATCTTCTGTGAACTTTCCAGTGTCACTGTTAAATTCACTTAAGCCACAAATGCTGCATTTGCAAGATGGACAAAACCAATTTCCCTCGGGCACATCCTGAATAGAAGATGGAACATAAGCTAGAATATCAATCGAAGTCTATCCAAAAAAACAAAAGGTTGAATGCAAAGAAACAAACTCCAGAATGGTTAAAAGATTGCATGAACAAAGGCGTTACATGTAAAGATACAAAAAAAAGGTCAACATAATGGCAAGAATGAATGGATACAAAGAAACATGCTCAAGCAATCTTACCATACCAGAGAGAAACCAAACAGACATACAAGAAAAACGGAAAAGCATAAATCAGTCATCCCTGCATCTCGAAAGTGTAACCATTGGGCCAAATTAAACTTCATAAAAAAGCTTAAAAGCAACTATAACATCAGGAAAGATCCATTGAATAAACCAAAAAGACATGAATTACTTCTTCGTCGTATTTTAATTCTACAGGAAACATCCATTTAGTAAACAAATTTATTGGAGTTTTACCTTCATGTATTTGGACACTAGGTACAAGGAATGCTCTACTTGACCTGAACAGCTCCTAGTGTTCTTCCAGAGAAGAGTACTGAATTTTTCTATCAGGCCACAAACCTTAGTTGGTACAGTTGAGTCAGGCTATCCACTTAGAGATGCCAAGATATTTCTCAAACATAATGCCTATGAATTTAGTTCATCTGCCCATCAATACACTTGTTATAGAAATTATGCATTCATTGCTTCAATGTGTTATTTGATGGCTTGACTAATCATAATTTTCTATGTTGAAATTGGTTTTCGATCCATATCGAAGAGCTTACATGTCCATAACAATCACTGTAGGGTTATTCCATAGCATGCTACTTTACAAGATAATGTATCTAAAGGCAAAACCTTAGGCATGACCCTTTTCCATCAACAATACTCAAGAAGTAACAAATGATGAAGAAGTTATAGTTGGTAGACCGTAATCATAAAACTTAGACAAACCAGAGCAATATTAAAAGCTAAACATTTGGCAAGAATAACCATTTCTTAATAAAGAAACCAATCTTCTCTGAAGAAAAGAAATTCTTATAGTTTGTTGCATTTGTATCCGGCAAGTGCATTACATCTAAGCAAATTTCGTTCTTCTAAATGTGCAATAAATTTAATGTACGAGATGTAAAAATTTTGACATGTAGAGTATAATCTAAATGCTTCCACCTAGGAAACATGAATGCTTCAAAGCAGCCCATGTATTCAGTATTACTATCGAATACATATTGGATAGTGACACACCATTGTTACAATCCGAGACACATGATGCAAAAAAGTCATCTGCTAATACTGAATATGACTGGGATGAGGAACCAGCACATAGGTATACGTCTGGGATACATTCAGGATATGGTAGTATATGAACCTGAAGTGGATATTTCTGATTTTGCCATCTAGTTATAACTTTTGTTGTTTCTGGGCAGCTGCCTTAAAAGTTCACTGCATTTTTTGCAACAAAAGAAGATCACATAAATTATATTCCCATATTTTATCTTTTGGGCAGTGTTTTTTTCCTTGCTAGGAGTGTTGTTTATATTTGTTTTTAACTTCTTCTTAGCAGGTACTTTGGTACGTTCTTACTTGGATTTATGTACAACATGATTTAAAAAGAATAAGAAGTATCAAAAGAACCAGCTCAAGTAGCTGAGTTGGCCAGGGGCTGTGGGTTTCATAACTCCCTCTCCTCCCAACCATAAATTTACCTTCTATCAAAAAAAAAGAGAAAATATAACAAGTGACAACAATACTAGCCAAAAAAAAAAGAAAACAAACACTGTTAGGCTCCAATATCAAGAACTGGCAGAAAGACAGACAAAACTACATGTTTTCACAGCATTAGATATTAGATTTACTGTTAGTGTACTATGCCTCAATTATGAAATGGTCATAATTGCAGAAAATTGAACAATTTAAAACAGTGTCTGTTTAGTGAAATCAAGAACCCACCAATAATTCAGACTAAGGTAGATAGGCTTACACACTAAGAGAATTACAGATAGGACTTCTAGTAATAAGGTATAAGAAGATTACCACAAATAAACGAAATTGTGTAAAAAAGGCAAAAGCTTTTCACATCTAGATAAAAAGGGCAGAAACATAAATGAGTGAAAGAAACAACAAACCTTCAAACCAACACAGTTTAAATGAAAGGAAGATGGGCAATGATCACATAGCACCAATGTACCACCATCTTGGCATATAGAACAAATGCCATCACTCAGGTAATCGGAAAAGTCACCCTTTACTCTTCTGTGTGGAAAATGTTTGGGTTTAATACTATCAAACATCTGTTTCTGGCATGCTAACAAGGATCTTCCATCTTCTAAGAAAATATTGGCAGAGGGGCGATGGTTAGTGCTGCCAGAATGAATCTCAAAATTGGAGAGAGAAAATAATTTCTTGCAACACGTGCACTTGACTCCATCACGAGTTATCCATCCTTCCATCATAACACGCTTATCTCTCTTATTTAGATAACATACCTTCTCTCTTGGCTGCAATATGTTATTGTCTATAAGCAAAGATAATATTGTCCGAGGTCTATGCGGACCAGCAAAGCATGCAAGATCTCTCCTAGCTCGTTTCCGGGGTAGCAGTACAGGCCTTGAAACACGAGTACGTGATCTATGTCTATGTTTAATTAGTGGCTGAGCTACCTTCCTTTTTCTAGAATTCTGGCCATCTTCATAATCAGACAAACAACTTTGCATTCTTCCATGTAAATCTAGAAAAGATGAAGAAAGCAGTGTATCCTTTGCTCTAATAGTACCTTTTATAGTTCTTCCCCTCTGCAGTTTGCTAGATTTTTGTTCCCCAAACTGCAACAGGTTAGAGGACAACGCAGAACCCTTCCCAGTCACATCATTTGATTGGCATATATTGTCTTGCAGGATGCTGCAACTTTTTCCCCTTGAACCCCTGTCATGGCCAAGGGACAGAAACTCAAGTTTGTTATTTATTGGTATTCTATCAGCAATTGATGCAGCACAATCGATGTTCTCATTTTCTTTCATTTCTTCCAGATACGCTTTGCAGGCTTTGAGAAGAGAAATGAAACTCTTGTCTTTGGGAGAAGAATAACGTAATTCTTTTTTATCGTTTTTATTTGTATACCAAAAGGTCCAGCCCAAACTCTTCAGTTGTGCCTTTGCCTTGAATCTTTTCTGTCTGACTTCTTTACTGGAAATACCTGACACCTGTTTCAACTTTTTCAAATCCATAGAATTAACATAATCTAGTATTGCTTCAGGGAATTTTTCTTTGTGTTGATATTCCACAGACGGATTGTTGTGCTCATCATCACGACCACCTCTGAAGTGATCTTTTGCTGTCTGTTCCTCCATCAAATTGTTGCAAACCGTCTGAAGGGAATAAAAGGACTTCCCATCTGGTGCATGATAGCGATATCTGTGAACTACCCTATCTGCTGATCTCTCAAGTCTATGATAGATTGTCCAGCCCAGAGCAACAAGATGCTTCTTTGTATTTGACCGGGTATCAGCATTCCCTACCTTTGGAAAACGTCTATAGTTAGACATGGCCTCAGGGCTGTATTCACCCACAATTTTTTCTACCTGCCAAGAACAATGATTACGGGCTGCGCGGACCTCATTATTTGTATCGGCAGATTTCCTCTTAACCTTAGCATGTTTCATACACACCAAAGCTTGACTAGTAGTTTCTCTATCTGAAACTTTAACTGCAGCACATCTCTCACATGCTTTGATAAAAGAGACACATTGTTCCCCAGTGGGAGAGACATAACGCTTGTTCCGAGGTCCACCATTGAATTTCCAGCCCATGGCTAAAAGATATCTCTTTGCAGTCTTACGGGCATCCCTATATCTTCTTTTGCTACGATGAGATCGGGGGGTTGAGCGGTTGTGGTGTTCACTAATGAAGTCCATTAATGCTTGGCATCCTTGTTCTGGAATCAACACATTATCTGAAGGTCCAAGAGGTGCTTCCACTCCATTGACACCAATTTCCAACTTATCAGCCCTTCCAGCTGCAGAAGAAAAATTCCCATCGATGTTGATCCCATGAGATATGCATTTGAAGGAGTCATTCTCATCAAAAGTAGACAACTGAGCGTCATCTTTCAATAAAAATCTCTCTAGTTCCCCAGTGCCAATATTATCTAGAGCAAAGGAGTCATCACGGAATTGAATAAAGAAATCATCATCCTCTGCAGCTTGACCACAGGACACAGACATAGCCTCTTCTATCACCCCTGACACCAGTTCTTGCCATGTAGATCGTGATCCGAAAATCCAATCTCCAATCTTTTGATGGAATGCAATAGTGCTAGAGAGGAGATACCAGACTTGTCTGATAGAAATAGGAAACTGTCCCAAATCAAACAATACCCAACAACCACGGTGCTTCCAATCTCCTGAAACCTCATTCCAGTCAAAGGTAAGGCGCATATTTTCAGTATTAATAGCATGTTGATCACCTTGGTCTGGGAAAAAAACCAACCTTGTAGATGAACCTTCTTTTTTATCTGTGATTACACCTTCCCACCAGGCATCATTGAAAAAAGCATCAACACACATTCCGTACATGTTTTCCATCATGTCAACATCATGACGAGGTGGGGATGGCCTTATGCAGCCACGGTGATTTTTTGGTGCTTTCCTTGACAATCCTTCAATTGCAGTGGAGACTGATATTGATTCAACAAGCTTTGCGGCACCTTCCTCTTCAAGCATCTCATCATACTCAACAATACGAATGCAGTTTGCACAGCTGATAACAACACCTGGGTTCCATGACCCCTTAAGCCCCCATTCAGAAAAGCGCACCTGCATGACGACCATAAGTATACTTGTAAACCATCTAAAAGCATCAATTTAAATAGAAGTTACATAGGTAATTCACTAATTCTTTGTAAGAAAAAAGAAAGAAATACATGACACTGACTTATAAAAAACAGAAGTCGGAACAGCTTATTATTAAAAAAGGGTCTGTCATAAAAAACGCACAAATGCATAGAAAACCAGATGACAGCAGCTTAAAGCACATACACTAGAAATAAACAAAAGAGTGTTTACCTCCAACAATAGGCATAGACATGCGACATTTGAAGAAAATAACCAAGCAATAAGCATCTTAATGATGATCCAAATCAATATATGATCGATTATGAAGAGAACAGAAGTGACAGACACGCAAAAAACGAGCGGGGGGTTACTCATTCAGAGAAACGGAAAATAATGACAGGAAAAAACATTGAAAAGATAGGAAATCAGAAAGTAGCAAAAAAAACCAGTAGAATAAGCAGTACATATGCTTCTTCTTACAAAAAACTATCAAGCAATAAACCAAGCAATATATAGAACTAGACTCAGATAAGCTACAACCAGGAAAAAAAAAGGGGAAACTTTGAAGAAACATCAGAGTGAATAAGAGAAAAAAAAAATCAACCCAGAAAGGAGAACGTGGCAACCAAGAAAATGCACAAACAGAAAAAGAAAAAACTGAAACTTCGTCCATAATTTCGATCCACAAAAGTCACATTGCAGATTCCACCAATCACTACTCCAGATCAAAACGTACGCAAGAAGAACCATGAAATTCAATCTGCAATCAAAACAGGCAACAAAAAGCCCAAAAGAATGCAACTACAGGCCACACCTATCAACAAAAAAGAACAGAGACACTCCCAAAAAAAAGGCAGAACCAAATGAAACCACATTGGAGAAGAACAGGGCTTCCACAACCATCATTCTGCTCTCACCTCGACCTTCTCCCCGACAAGAAGCTTCCGATTCGCGCTTCCCGGCTGATCGGTGGCCGAATGGTGAAGCTTTCTCCTCTTCCTCCTCCTCCCACCGCCACCACCACCGTCGCCGCGCCGCCTGCCTCTGCTCTTCAATGCCGGCATTGCGAGGACAACTCGCTCCGGATCTCGACTAGGGTTTGGGGTTTGGGCGAAAACGGGGGGGGATCAAGAAGGGCACGGCGACTGGAGTAGAACGGAGAGAGAAGGAGAAACAAAACAAACCCCCGCAGGCAGAGCACAAACCTCTCCACCTCATAAATCTAGTCGTCGTGGAGCAATTGTTAACAAAGCTGTTACGGTTAAAACGGTACTTCTAAACATTCCTTAAATAATGGACGTTTTCGTTTTTCTCGCTTCCACTTTTTTGTATTTGTGCTTGTCTTTATGCACTACACCTTTCTAAACATTGATATCTCCACAAGTATTTTTGCTTGTACAGTACAAATGTCATCTCTCGACTTCTCTACTTTTTGGTCCTTGGAGGACTTTTGTGTCTTTGTCCTTGTCCTTCCTGTAAGTTTTTTTTTTTTTAATAATATCCTCCCTGTAAGTTGACTTGAGTAAGTTGTTCAATTCCACTACTCTAGTATTGTTTTTGTCACCGAGATTGTTTCTTTTATTCTTTCACTAGCTCTGATTAAATTTCCTCGTCTAAGATATATTTCTGCTCATGGCATATATCAACCAGTTAATTTTTCAAAAATAATATTTTTCTAATACACTCGTGTATCTTCAATTTTACCAAAAATGAATTCAAACATGATGATCTTTTCAATAAACTCATTTAATCATCTCACCACTCTAAATCACCAATGCAATTAACGTACACTGTCGAAGAGTCAATGGATTCTGTTCTATTGTCGTAATAATTTTACCACCACCACAAAGGAATCCCTCTCAAGTTTGAATTATTCCTCTTATTCCAAACTTCAGAAGCAAAGCAAAAACTACTCTCAATACTGTACACTTTCTTTAATTACTTACTTCTATTGTTATAGCATACATTTTTAATAATTACCAATGTTTGGAATTCATGGCAACATATATACTTTGAAGGGACAACTTGAGAAGGTCAAGGAACTTCAGATCACTAAAAGACAATATATGAACCAATACATGTCCTAAAAAAAAGGGAGAACCATAACATGCCATTCATTGATAGAACTAGCTTTGAGTTAATTTGATGGAAAATATGATGGCATTAAAAGAATGTAGAATCAAACATAGTCCAAAGAATATGATAAGATGAAATAAAGCAACCTATACTTTACACAGACATTGCAATTTATACTACTAGGATGCACATGGGTCGAGTTGATCAAGTTAAGATACATCATCCAAACCAAAATAATCACCGAAATAGAGCCTTAATCCAAGATAAACCCAACCAATGGTAAAATTTGCCCAACCTAACCTATAGCGATTAGGGTTGGGTCAAGTCAATTCATGATTTTTAACTCTATTTTTTTTAGGTAAAACCAAAGCAACAAGAGCATAAAAAACTTAATTATCATTCATACAACATAAAAATAATGATATCATAAACAATACCATGAAAGTGACAAAACAATTTCTTTTGTGCATAATCTATCTTAACACTCAAAGGAAAAATGTTTCAAAGATATTTAGTTATTGAGTAAAGGATCAACAATTTTGACATGAAAAAGTGTTGTAATCACTTAGACTAATGGTGAAGTCTTTTTTTAGTTGTACAAGAGGTTAGGAATTTGACTCCCTTATTCATGCTCGCCTATCAATAAAACATGAACTTTATGCACTCATACTAACATATAAAGGTACCTAACCAAAATAAGCCTTTTAAATGGAAAATGCTTTTATCAAAATGCAACATCTAATAATCTACATCTCTCAAAATGCAAATTCATACTAGCCTATTGATAATTTACATATCAAGTTATAGTCAACTCCATTAGTATCTCTATGAGCCCTGCTTTTATTCTTGACGATCCCAATCCTGCTTCTAAGACATCTTATGATCCTTTGGTCTCCACAAATGGTTCTGACGAATGATGGAATTTCTTGGATAGTTAGAATTTCTTCGTTTTGGCCATTCTCTTCTTGGTCAATTTTGGTTTCTAGATCATGTACTTCAGTTAAATCTTTTGAGACAATATTAGCATTATAGTTTGTTGCTATCCCTTACTCCTATGGGATTGATATTCTAATACTTGTAATCTAAAATATTGTTATTTTGATTGGTCACTTGGCGGTGGTGGTACTCATAGATATTAACATAAGTATATTATCCATTGCCAAAAAAAATATACAAAATGAAGAGTAGTAATGCACAATAGACACCTTTTAGGAGGGTGAAGGTGCAAAAATAAAATAATTCCACATTGATTTGAAGCGCAAATGCAATATCAAATACATAGAAGGTCATGTGAAACAAACTGTTCAGGCAGACAAGAGCTGCAAGGAGGGAAGGAAACGAGGAGTGATGAAGTCGGGGTGGGCCCCTACTCCTCAATCAATAGTGGTCCATCGTCCATGGACCATTAGCTGTCACCAGAATGGTAATTTCTTTAGTGCGCAAACAACGAGATCTCTCCTGTCATGTACGTCTATTTTGGTTGTACGCTTAAATCCCGTTGAAAGAACGTGTTCGAGGCTTCAAGAGCCATGCCATGTAAGTTTCAAGAATTACCTTTTTGCTTGGGTCAAGTCTGTAGGTTCCTTTTTACTTTTTAATTACCACACCTGTTTGGAATCTATTCTGTCGAGAATGTTTTGTTTTATGTAGCCATGTACCCACTTTGGAAGGGTGTTTTGTTTTTTTTTTTTTTTGGGTGGAAGCGTGTCACTTCCATCCCTACCATTCAGTGAACACTATCTCAGTTTGCAACGGTCCAAAAGTCTTTTCCTTTTTTTTTTGCCCCTTTGTTTTTTTGGGAACGTGGACGAAAGTGGATGTTGGCACTCATCAATCGTCACATTGATTTTTGTCAACGACTGGCTGGGCCACACTTTAATGCCGACCCAGAGTGGGGGCGGCTAAGGCAGGGACTGACCTGGGCCAATCACTCGCAAACTACCCTGGTCGGGTACGTCTTGAATTGTTTGTTAATTGGGTCTTGTGCGGGAGTTAATTGGTTCATCTAATAATCGTGTACCGAATGAATTATATTTTAATGATTATGAGATGAATTTGTTAGCCAAAGTAAAGATTAAAAAACGAAAAGAAAGTTGTTGATGCGCAACACTTATTAGATGAACCAGCGTTGACACGTGTTTTGCATGGATAGTCTTATATTTATATTTATTTGTATGTTTAAATAAAAGGAAAAAATAATATGCATAATTATTAGAGAAATATTCAAATAAAAGAACAAATGCATCTAATAATAATATGCATATTTATTAGTTTACAATCACTTAGATCAGTGGTGAAGTCTTTTTGTTGTTGTACAATAAGTCAAGAGTTTGATTCCTATAGGCATCAAATAAAAGGAAATAAAAATATAAAAAAATATGTTAGTTAAAAAAAAAAGGATACATGCAACATGATAACTTATGCATTAAACTTAACTGTGTTACCGAAGCATAGGCAATAATTAAGAGCTCAACCCAAAAAACAAGATTACTTCACAAGTAACACCATGATTTAGTAATTTTAATTATCTTATATAAATACAAGTAATGTAGAGTTCGATCAAGATAACATATTACTTCTAGTATATATTTATGCAAAGATAAATTTCAACTATACGTCAAACACCCAACTTCACAAAATTACATTTTCATGTTCAAACTTCCTTTGGTAGTGCAAGCTAAAGCTTTTTCCTTGATTTTTTTTTTTTTTTAGGATCTGCAAGAGAAGAGAATTAAAATGTTAAGAAAAATTATACCTAAGTAGACTAATAGAAGGCATATAATCTTTAGGTTCTTTTTCATATCTCTATTTCACATGTGTTATGAGTCCACAACGAATTAAGAACAAAATCAGGAAATTCTATTTGAAGAATATCTTCAACTTAAGAATATCCTAATTCTTATTCTAGATGAACAACCAAAATACAACAAGGTACTATCAAAATATAAGTGAAACCTAGAAATAAGGTGTCTCCATCAAAATTTAGATACTAACCCCTCACCTTGAAGTCTAACCCATTATTCGGAGATTGGAAAAATACAAAGATAGGAGCTTGTCAAGCCATATGGGGAAAAATGGAAGAAAGAGAAGAATAAAAAAGAGAAGAGAAATTGTCAATGCAAGGAAGGAGACAAGAATGCTAATTAGCAGTCAAGATTGAAAAGAGAAATAATTTCCTTTGGTTCTCTAATAAAAATGACATTTTGCTAACGTAAAGCACATAAACAAATTGTCAATTCTAAATAACAGATAAATCTGATTAGCAGCCAAGATTGAAAAGAGAAATAATTTCCATTGGTTCTCTAATAAAAATGATATTTTACTAACGTAAATTAAAGCACATAAACAAATTGTCAATTCTAAATATCAGATAATTCTCCTACTGAATTATATGTCAGCATATAGCATATCACCCCATACACCAGTTTATCTAGAAATAAGAATGCCATGTTACTTGGTGAAATAAAGTTATGCTAGTAATAGGACTATAAATCAATTAGTTGGTAAAAGTTCTTCTTGGATCTCTATAGTTCAAAGAAACTCACTGCGAAAAATTACAATCCAAAATTCACTAACTTACCGATCCACCTCCATGATATTAAGTTATTGCAAATTTGCAATATGATTTAGAAGCCTACACTCAACCCAATTAAAGAACTACTAAGCAAAACATTGAAATAAGTTAAAATATGTGTAAACTCAACCGCCATTCAACCACATAGGCTACATTGTTTTTGTAGCGTACGCTCCGCTCTGACTGTTCCTCTTCCACGAGGAGCTATATCTTCAGGCAAACAGTCTTGCTTCTGCTGAAAGAGATCTACCATTCTACCACTTCAATCACTGTAGATGAAGAAGGATTCGGCAAATAGGTGATTTGAAACACTAGATTGGAACGACTATAGTGTCGTTCTTTATTGGCATGACCCTGTAGGATACTAAGGCTTCTCTAGAGGGGGGTGAATAGAGATTTTCCGATTTTAAATTATGTCTTTGGATTTTACTTATGTAATTCAAGAATTTAACACAAAAACATTCAATCTCAGAGACACAAGATTTATAGTGGTTCAGTCAACCCCGGCTTAGTCCACTCCTCAAGTTCTCCACTTGAGACTTATCCCTTATATTCAATAACCTTGAATACTACAAGTTACAAAGATTACCTCGTTTGTACACTTGTACCACGAATTCTCTTCTCCTTCCTGGAGAACCTCTTATTGCTTTGAATGAGTGAGAGCTTTTGGAGCACTGGAACTATTGCTCTTGCTTGCCTTGAGTAGATGATGAGCACTTGGAGCTTAAAGCAAAGCTAGGGTTGAAAGAATTACAACTCTCTTGATCTCTCAATAGATTACAATAATGTGTGGGAATGTGTGTCTTTAGAACTCCATATGGACATCCTTTTATAGGCAAACAAGTTTTCCTAATTGGGTCTAACGACTAGGAAATCTG
>JAMKQA010020256.1:0-20634 GCA_024699735.1 Posidonia australis
AAATAGGGCTACATAATGCCAAAAGAGGTTACATATTCTGTGCCTTAGCCTTCTTAAATACTAGGGCACCTAACTGGTCAAATGACCAAACTAACCCTAAACAAAGATATAATTCAAGACATATTTACAACAATTGTAGTTGTCATGTTATTATGTTGTAACTAGATTTCGTTGAGTTTTTCTGTTTCGTATTGTCATCTGCCTGTCATTGTTGCATTAATATGGTATCATTGAGTTTCTTTGCAATATTCTATTCCCTAGTGTCATTTGTCTATCAATATAGTGTTATTTTGGTGTCATTGGATTTTTTTGTGTTCTTATTCTTAAAAGAAACATGACTAATAAAGTGGGAAATGTAATGAACTTAAAGGACGATCATCGTGACACTTGGGATTAGAGTCAATATAGTAATGAGCAGAATGTAGATAGTAATGGATGTGGATACGGGATTTTTGGGATGATGCACGTTCTACATACCTTGGTGCATTTCGCCACCTCGCTTGCTTCCCTTTGTTTTATGTCCAATTCCCTTACTTCACGGATGTCGAAATCGATGTAATCGCCACTCTCGGTTCTCTTTCGCTGGCCCTTGAGACGCCTTGGGGAGATGTTGTGGTTGCAAGTTCAGCTACCTTAGGACAACGCCAACATTGCCTAAGGGTGCCTGTGTAGATAAACTTCTTCTTCCTCTTCTTTTCCTTGCAAACAAAATCAAAATGTTGCAAATTAATATGGTGTAGTAAGCAATTCAACAAAATAAATTACAAATACGAAATAGGAAGAGGAAACTTACCCGAGGGGTTTTATCCCCCCAATTGCAACTATTGTTAATGCCTAACTATAATATGTAAATATGAAATGAAAATGAAAAATGCAAAGTGATGTAGAAAACCCCCTTTAGTTGATGGACTAGATGCGCATGATGCAAGATGCGGATATGACGTGGCTAGAGCTGTCTGAAGGTTTAAGCTCAGAACCTCCCTACTTTCTCTTACTCAGAATTCTCTCAAAATTTCTCCTACTCTTTCTCCATAATTTTCTGATCATTCTTTGGATTTCTCTCTATGTTGGTGTTCGCAAAGGCTAGGTGTGCCTCTTTATTTATAGAAGGACGGGAGGATCAAACATGGTAAAGAGATCCAAAATTAGCAAGATTATATAGTTGTAATCAAAAGTTTCCATTTCAGAAGTGTTGAACGCCATACCTAGGCGTTTTATGTTAAATGCCCCAAATGGGGAGTTCAACACACCTAGGTTGTCAATAGGAATATTCCTCCATTAAAAAGGCTATAAAGTTTGGTCAAAGTCAAAATAGCGCCCAACACTATTAATGGTGTTTTCCAAAAAAGGAAACTATTTAAATTCAAAATTTCCCAAATAAAGAAAGTGGCTAATGTGGCATTGCTGAGTTGTCAAGTGTAAAATGTCCAAAATTTGGAATTCAACGTTGAATGTGGCCTAAAATTAGCCTTTCAACACCCTCAAGTTGAAAATGTATCAAATTTGGCTACCAATTCAAATGTGGTCAAACGAGTGATTTAATAAGGTAATAAAGACCTCTAAATAAGGCAAGAAGACTCGTTGATAATGATAATGATTTACGTTAACTCCAAAAAAGGAAAGTTTGACAAGAATGGGAAGGAAATGACTAGGAGGTGTTGAGCGCCCGGTTTTGGGAGTTCAACGTTAAACGATCAATTTTGGGAGTTCAACATTGAACGTCTAGTTTTGGGAGTTTAACGTTGAATGCCTAGTTTTGAGAGTTCAATGACCTAGACTAGTAAATAGGCTTTTAGAGAGTATTCAGACTTAGCAAAAGACCTCTAAAGATGTATATAGCATGCTTTGCTGTAATGCGACTTAATAATGATAAAGGAGTGCCAAAACGGATATCTACAAATTGTCCCTCCTTGAAGATGGTTTCATTTACAAAACTAGCTTCAATGCTTAATGATATTCTCATTTGACACGACTAATGGGGTTTTAAAAGGAGGAAGGAGATTGAACACCTACTGCCACCAGGCTAGATAAGAGATCGAGCTGGATAAAGGATCCAACACTCGGAAAGTTTGGCATGGACAACACTTGGATATGTAACCAATCTAGAAAGGGGAGGAAATCCAACACTTGCTTCCACCAAGCTGAATAAGAGATCAAACTTGATAAAGGATCCAACACTCGGGAAGTTTGGGATGACCAACACTTGGGTATGAAACCAAGCTGGAAGGGGAAGGAAATCCAACACCTGCTGCCACCAGGCTGGATAAGAGACCAAGCTAGATAAGTCATCCAACACTCGAAGGATTCTGATGTGAGTGAGCTAGATAAAGGATCCAACACTTGAGGATTCTGATTTGATCTAGGATATGCATAAGGATATAATTTGGCCTCGGGTGTAACCCAATGGGGGGCAAATGATGGGGCACAACCTCAGGCCTAACCTGGAGGTCAAACTGGAAAGACACTACCTCAGGCGTAACCTAAGAGGTCAAATGAAGGGACACAACCTCAAGCGTAACCTGAGAGGATTCTGATCCAAATGAGCTGAATGAAAGATCCAACACTCTGGAAATCTGAGCTAAATGAGCTGAATATAAGATCCAACACTCAAGGAATTTGATCCGAATAGAGGGTCGAGCTGGATAAGGGATCTAACACTTGGGCATGGAAATGCTACAAAGGGGCTGAGAAAGACAACCGACACTTGGACAAGGAAGTCTAAATGGGATGCCTGCAACTCTGGCAAGGAAGTCTAAATGGTGAAAGACAACCGACAACTCTGTCAGGGAAGTCTAAATGGGGTGATCTACAACTCTAGCAGGGAAGTCTAAATGGTAGAAGACAACCGGCAACTCTGGTAGGGAAGTCTAAATGGGATGACCTGCAACTCTGGTAGGGAAGTCTAAATGGTAGAAGACAACTGACAACTTTGGCAAGGAAGTCTAAATGGGATGACCTGCAACTTTGGCAGGGAAGTCTAAATGGTGGAAGACAACCGACAACTCTAGCAAAGAAGTCTAAATGGAATGACCTGCAACTCTGGCAAGGAAGTCTAATTGGTGGAGGAAGACATCCGACAACTTTGGTAGGGAAGTCTAAATGGAATGACCTGCAACTCTGGCAGGGAAGTCTAAATGTGGAAGACAACTGGCAACTTTGGCAGGGAAGTCTAAATGAGATGACCTGCAACTCTAGTAGGGAAGTCTAAATGGGATGACTTACAACTCTGGAAAGGAAGTCTAAATGGTGGAAGACAACCAACAACTCTGGTAGGGAAGTCTAAATGGGATGACCTACAACTCTGGCAAGGAAGTCTAAATGGTGGAGGAAGACATCCGGCAACTCTGGCAAGGAAGTCTAAATGGGATGACCTGCAACTCTAGTAGGGAAGTCTAAATGGTGGAAGACAACCAACAACTCTGACAAGGAAGTCTCAATGGTGGAAGACAACCGATAACTCTGGCAGGGAAGTCTAAATGGGATGACCTGCAACTCTAGCAGGAAGTCTAAATGGTGGAGGAAGACATCTGGCAACTCTAGCAGGGAAGTCTAAATGGGATGACCTGCAACTCTGACAGGGAAGTCTCAATGGTGAATGACAACCGACAACTCTGATAGGAAAGTCTAAATGGGATGACCTACAACTCTAGCAAAGAAGTCTAAATGGTGGAAGACAATCGACAAAGCCAGGAAGTCTAAATGGGATGACCTGCAACTCTGATAGGGAAGTCTAAATGGGATGACCTGCAACTTTTGTTGGGAAATCCTAAAAGGTAATTGGAGAGAGACAATCGACACTCTAGCGAGGAAGTCTAAAAAGGATAATTAGCACTCTAGCAGGGAAATCCTAAAGGGTAATTTGAAAGAGACAGCCAAAACTCTGGTGAGGAAGTCTAAGGAGGATAATTGACACTTTGGCGGAGAAATCCTGAAGGGTAATTGGAAATAGACAATCAGCACTTTGGCAAGGAAGTCTAAGGAGGATAACCAACACTCTGGTGGAGGAATCCTAAAAGGTAATTAGAAGGTCAAAACATCAAGCGTAACCTAGAGGTCAAGCTGAAAGGAGACACTACCTTAGGCGTAACCTGAGGTGGTCATGGGGGAGGAATCGACCTCAAGCGTAACTTGAGGTGGTCAAAAGGGAGGACTCAAGACAACCGACACAAGAATGAGGAAGTTTGAGGTGGGTTGGAGAGGTTGGAGAGATTGGAGATAGCCAACTTTGACGACCACTCAAAATGCAATATGAAACAATGTAATATGCTTTATATGGATGCATGCTAGTGGAGGTGCATGGCAGGATGGTTTTCATATGCAATGCATAAACCTAAATAGTGATGTTCCTCCATCATAGCCCGCTTTGATTTGTTTATTGGGGTAGCTCAAGAATTTGGCTCACAATTCAGAGGAAACTGACATGTGCAAGCAGTTTGTCATAATCAGGTTCCCTTTCATTGAGTGCAGCCTACATTCTGCATGAGAACTATCGTCATATGACACGTAAGTTAGTGAACGAGAGGTCTATGATATTCCCAGGTGTCGGGCAAAGGGGGTTAACCTCCTCTCTACTAATTACGTTGGCTTTATTTCTCTAGTCTGGTACTAGAGATTCTAGACTACTTGGTGGTCCAAAACTTATGAAACTAACGTTCTCAGGTGTATTTCAACTTGTAACAGCCTCTCGAATTGACATTTGCTTGCTGATCAGGGCTCCTGCCTGTAAAGTTTAGCGATCAAAGTTGCCTCTAAGTATCTTTCCTTTGTGTTATACGTAGTGAATACTCCGTTCAACACTTCAAGGTGGCTCCTGTACATCTTCAACAAAATGTTATTTCCTCTAGGGTGCCCATTGCCCCTAGTCCAAAGAAAGATAATAAACAGTGATGATTGCTTGAGATAAACTTAGGTGGAGGATAATAAGCCTAGCCTCAGCTTTGTTGTCTAATGACTATCTGAGTGGGAAAAGGTGAAAACGTGGGGTTGTAGATGTCTTAGATTCTTGCATCATGGGCCATGCTTCTTATCAGTGTTCATGAGGTGGTGTTGAATTTTTTTTATATTAATTTTGGATTATTTTTCGAAACTTTTCCATTCTTGTTTTTTTTTTTTGGATTTTCTATTTTTTGGATTTTTTTATATTTTTTGGATTTGGTTTTTGGTTTTTGGTTTTCTACTTTTAAGGGGGGTTTGTTTTTTTAAAAATTTTCTCTCTTTTTTTGTTTGTTTTTTTTTAGAAGGAAAATCTTCCATGACGCTAGGAAAAAAGGAATACTTTGTGAGTGGAAACCTTGATAATTGGAACCCTTGTGCACTCTTGAACCGAAAGGTGCTTCAGGCTTGCTTCGGTACTAACTACCCCTAGTCCTAGGTTCTTGTCCCTTGCCTCTAAGTGTATCGTGTAGGGTATGGAGAAAGAATTAGTTTCCTATCCTGGGACTTTGGTTTGACTTGGAGTTATAAACCCCCTCCAGCCCAAGGTTGAATCCTACTGTGCTTTTTTTTATCCCTCAATTTTTTCTATTTTGACTCTTGTGACACCTGGGCCTGATTATCCATTTCTAATTGTAAACCATGTAATTAATTGTAATATTGCATAAATGATTTATTAATGGATAATCTGTTGTTTCTTGTGATTGTGAGGTTTCGGTTGGCTTTGTGTGCACTTGTTTGTGATTTGAGACCAATGTGGAGTCTAGTTTGAGGATGCACAATTGCCTCGGTTTGCGTGCCTATCTTTTCTTCTTTTTTTCTTTCTTTTCCTCTCTCTCTCTCTCCTCTCTCACAAGCCCTCACCATCTCCATCTTCTTCTCCCTCTCCCCCAAACCCGTGCTACCACAAATGACGACTTGTGTCTTCCCATCCCTTCTGACTCGATGGGAAGCCGACGCAACACAGGAGGAGGAGGAGATAAAATGGAAAGAGGAATGAAAGGGAAGGCAGTCGCGAGAGAAAAGCGGGAGTGGAAGAATGGTGCACGAGCCAGAGGAGGGTGCTTGCTCGCGTGGTCCACCGATGGAGACGAGCTTCGTCGGGGCGAGGAGATGCTCGTCGGAGTTGGGAGAGCTCGTCGGAGAAGGTACGCAGCCCCCTTTCTTCCCCTTACCCCCTTGTTTCTATGGTTTTTATTTAACTTGTTAAATGCATGAAAATGGATATAAATGCATGTAAAGTCGTAGAAAAATAGTAGAATAGATGAAAATGTGATAGATAGCATGAACATGTAGATATCATGCGGTTAGGATGGAATTTGGTGGATTTATGATGATTTTAGGGATGCATGTTATAGTAGTCGTAAACGAGCTTCACCCCTTAATGATTTTCGTGTGGATTGTATGATGAATGGATTCATGAATGGTTTTGAAGTAGACTCAAGGGTCAACACCCCATGATTAAATCATGTTTTATGATGCATGTTTGGGGGTTCTACCGGAGGTTTCCACTTTCGACGAGCGAATGGTCTATTGGCAGGGGACGTGTATAGAACACGGGATATTCAACATGCCGAACTGGGTTTGGCATACCAAATCCTTGTTAGTTTGTACAAGGGCGCCTAGTTTCGGTAGACCGAAAACCTTCGGTTGACCGAAACAGGGGGTTTCGGTATACCGAATCAGTGATTTTTGGTATACCGAATTTCAATTCGGTCTGCTGTTTTCATCCCTTGGCCCATATGAATAAATGGGCATATATGATGGAAATAAAAGGTTTTAAATGAACAATGAGCATGTGTTAATGGTGTTTTTCCCATGAAAATATCATGGAGTAATATGGAACCCAAATAAGTAAATTTGGGAATGGTTTTGGGTTTGAAACCCTAAAAATGAATAAAAGTGATTAAATATGTGGTTTTGGGCATCAGACCTAATTTATGGTTTTAAAGCATGGTTTTAAATGAATTTGAGCTGGGACCCCAGTAGATGGTCATGTGTTGCTTGGAACAAATTCCTGCAACGAAAAGATGAATGGAAATGGTTTTGAAAAAGGAAAACTTAAGAGTTTTGAAAATGAAACACTAATATTGTGTTGAGAAACCACAGGGGTTGTTGTCGACAATGTGGTAAGAGTGTGAAACTCCAATGAAAACAATTGTCAGATACGACTGTGGTTGCCGAGCTTGAGATAGTGTAGGCTGAGCCTGGGTATGTGGGCCTAGGTGTTCGGGTCATCGAGCTTGCGATGGTGTAGGCTGAGCCTGGTACATGAACCATGTGTTCGGGTCATCGAAGGGACGTCAGATAAAGATATATCCCTATGCATATATGAAAAGAAATTGAGGCCAATGGTCCGGGGCGGTGTCCTCCCGCACGGGGAACTTCACCGTGGCAGTGCAGGGAGGTGGGAGAAATGGTGTCCTCACCTACTGCTTGTGTACCTGGTTACCATTGATCAAGGTAACATCAATAAAGAAAAGTAGAAATAAATAAGAAAAGTGTGGTTTGGTTAGGATTGGACTTATGAATGGTCCTAAAATCCTAGAATTAAATAAGAAATTGTGTTTTAACCAGTTACCAGCCAATGTTGTAGTTTTAGTTTTGAGCCCTAAGAGGCATTGTGTTTTAGGCTAGACCTGGTCGATTATGTGAATTTCTCAGAATATGAGAAAGGTTTTGAAAAAATATTAAAAGAAAGAAAGATGAGTTTTGGAAAAGAATGTGGTTTTACAAATTCCAAATGTTTTCAAAAGAACGAAAAAGTGAGTTTTGAGAAAAGCCTAGTTTTGGGAACAAATTCCCGAGTGATTTTAAAGGGAAAAGAGAAAAGGATGTTTTGAAATGGATTTCAAAAGAAAACCAAGTTTTGAAAATTAAAAGTTGGGTTTTTAGTACTTTTGTCGAATTTTGTTGTATGTGTGTTTGGGGCGCGTACTGGGTGACTTAGATGTCACTCACACGTGCTTTGGTTTGTTTTCAGGTGCAGGTCAGGTGCAGTCGAGTTCCGATGCTGGAGTTGGAGTTTCTAGCCACACATCATTTCCTGGAGGTGAGCCTTAGTTACAGTTATTTAATTATTACTGTAATTAGTGTAATTTTGCTTATGATACTATAATCTTGGTAACATGCCCGGGATCGGGGCGTTACAACTCTAGACAACTTCTTTGCTGCTATCTTCTCATTCATTTCCCTTTGAACAACTTCTTTACTATCCTCTTTTCCATTCTCTCTTTCTTTTGGTCAATGGATAGCTTCTTTGCTGCCATCTTTTCTCTTCTTTTTTCCTTTTCTTTCATTTCTTTTCTTTCAATAGGTGTCTATCAATCTTTTTTTCCCATTGAGATTTTATGCTCTGATAGTGCACCTGCCAAGCATCAATTGTCTCACTCCCGTTTTAAGTGCTCGGTCAATAGATGGACCGAATCACTTCTTTTCTTTTGGATGCACTCCCTTTTTTTTTGTGCTTCTAGGTTTTGGCCTCGGATATCTCAGTGTGAGACCCTTGATCCCTTTTTCCCACAAAGTGTTTGTAAGGTGAGGCTAAAAACGAGGTTCCTAGGTCTTGTGAGACAGCTGGTTTACGAGCTCGGGTAGTCTATAGGCGTAGTATGCATGTCAAGGGTAGTACCTTTTGAAATACATTGCATTCCAAGGATGCTCAAGCCTAGTACCATCCTCTCTGGCCAACAATAGGCATTGCCCGGACATGCCTCAATCATTAAGTATGGTCTTTCCCTAGTTAGTCTCAATTTCTCATGCTTGTGTGGTAGGGCTTCCTTCTCATTAAGTTTTTTTATTTTGTCCTTCCTTTTTTTTTTCGACCCCTTCTTTTTTACTTATATGGAAAAGAAAGATGTTTCATTTATGTATTTTCCACAAACAACAAGGAAAAAAAACGAAAAGAAAAGAAAAGTTTATTTACAATAGCTAGGGGGCTGCCCCTAGTGTAACCTCCATCAGTAGAGATTTTCACCTGATTTGCTTTGATAGACAAGCTTTATGCATGATGGTGTCCCTTGATCTTTTCTATTAGGGCGTCCCACTCGATTCTGCCTTCGTTGACCCAATCAGAGACTATGTCCTTGAAAACCCAACAATCTTCTAAATTATGCCCATGTCTTCTATGGAATGGGCAGTATTTATTTTTGTCGCAGTTTATTCCTTTAGATCTTTGAGGTGGGAGGTTGATTGCCTGGGCTTCCATCATTTCTTCAAACATGTTTGCCAGTGTAACCGGAATGGAAGGATAGTTTGCACATCTCGGTCCTTTTTACTTCTGCTAGTGGTTGCTCTTGGCATTGACATTTTGTCTTGCATCTAGGGAGGTTGATCTCACTGCTTTTGCTTTCCAACTTAAACATAATGTATTGGCTCAATGTTACCCTCCACTTCTTCGAACTCTTTGAATTCATGCATGTTTTCCTTCACAGAAGCGTCCACCTCATAGAGTGCAGTTATAGAAGGACAATATGCATTTGCCAATCCTCTTTTCATCAATCTAGTTGAATTTGCAATCAGTGTCTAGATAATTTGCCTTTCGGGGATGTGTAGGCCGGATCTCGTAGCCATTTCTCACCATCTGTTTGCAATGGTGATCCATTCTTCACCCAGCTTCATGCTCTCTCTACTCAGGTCATGGAAAGTTGGCTTCGAAGCGATCTTGTTTTGATACTTGGCTAAGAAGCATTCCTTGATCTTGATAAAGCTACGGAGGTCCTCTTTGGAGAGAGTGAGGAACCAATCTATGGGTTCTCCTTCTAACAAGTAAAAGAAGATGTGTATAATGAGCCCCAATTCATGGAAGTATGGGGCTGATTCCATTTTGAATCGCATGATGTGGCTGCATGAATTGGTGGTCCCATCAAACTTGGGCATCTTTGGGTACTTGAAGCCAGGAGGGAGCTGGAATGACTGAAATCTGCTCATGTCAAAGGTTGAGAGAGCATGTGTGTGAACCCCTAGGGAATTTAAAATCATCCTCATTTCTTCTAAGTTGCTGAATCCACCATTGGCTTGAGAAGAAGACGATTGGCCCGTATACGGTTGAAAAGGAATCTGATGATGAATATCTCAATCTGGTTGACTAGAGAAAAGTTGATTGACTCTTTCTTTATACTCACCATGTGGTAGCTACTGTGGTTGCTCAAAGAACAAAGGGTTTGCCTTTGTTTGAAGTTCTCCATTTGGGTCATTTCTTTGCTCCTGGTGTTCGCTATCCAGTAGTGCATTTCCGAGCTGTTCTTGGTATACACCTTCAGGGATGTTGCTTATAGTGGGCCTTTGTAGTCCTTCACCAGAGAAGTATTGTCCATGATAGAGATCATCATTTTGTTGATTTGCCATCCCCGATGGGCCAAGGTGGTTGGTGTCACTGTAAATGAAGCGCCACAAGGTTTGATATTGGATTGAGTCGGGATGCAGTTCTTCTCCAGGGGTTGGATGGAATAACTTCAGGATAGGCTCCTCCTCATGCATGCTAGCTGTATCTGATTGGTTGCTCTCAGATTTTGACATTTGTCTTAGCTTCTCTCTTGGGAGTTCAGTACTGGATGTGTACGACACAAGATGTTCTATGTCTTATGTAAGACGTAAGTTGTGACCATGCTCGTTCGGAAGATTTGGCACGGAGTCGCACTAGAAAGAGGAGGCTACAGCCATGCGAAAAGGTGAAGGCACAAGATAGGATAAAACGAAAATTTGAAGTCGCCACCTAGTCTTTTAAGAGAAAGACGAGGAAAACCACAAACAAACCACAAAAAGAATGAATGCATGAGATGCAAATGAAAAGGCCAAATGTCTTTAAACCAGAGAATGGGTAAGGATTCCTGTTACGCACGGGGAAGGTATTAGGCACCCCCATGTGCCCAAGAAACTTAGCCTTCCTAGTCTGATTTGCTTGCTAAAGGTTAAATGAATGCTTGCTAAGCCTAGATTGTGCTCTATTCATGCTAATATGAATGGTCAGTCATGACTAGATGGATGTGCAAGATGTATGTAAAAATTGCGAAGAAACCCACATGAAATGACGGAATAACAAAACATGAAACGACAACAAAAATCACATGAAATGGCGATGTTTTTGAAAAAAATGATCTGAGAAACCATACCGACATCAAAAGAATCAAAAATGCGATCAACCCACTTCATCGGAATTGTAAAAAACGTCATGGAAATCAAAACGGAAAAATTGCAAAGAAGTCCACCCAAACGACCAAATGGTGATATATGAAGAAAATCACATGAAATGACAAGGTTTTTGGAAAGAATGTTCTGGAAAACCATATCGATATCAAAAGGATCAAAAGTGGGGTCAACCTAAATCATCAAAATCAGGGAAAATGTTGTAAAAATCAATAGGGGGAAAATAATCCGCAATTGGGCTAATGTGGGCCTTTAGGTCCGTTAATGTCGCCCCTAGGCAATGAAATCCAAATCAAATCGCAAAAATCCAAAAATGTGGAATAAGAGGAATCAAATCAAATGTCAAGCGAAAGAATTCGAAAACGGATTGGAGAAAAGTCCATGGAAAATCACATGGAATGTAGGCTTACTCAAAATGGATGAAATGATATGCAAGTGTAATGAAAACTATGCAAAATGCATGAAAATGTACCTAAATATGTAAAGGATGCTGAGGTATGATTTAGACATGACTCAGTGTAAAACTAACATGCATGTGCATGAATTGATGGCACAGGAACAATTGAGTAATTTCATGTGGTCAAATGTGATAAACGTGTGCATGTGAATAAAGCATGGTCTAATTTATGCAAAAATGCATGTAAAATGCCAGGAAAATGTTATTTACAAGAAGACATGATAGAAACAAGACTTTAAATACAAGAAAATGATGTAAACATGGAAAATGACAAGTTCAAGGACTAAAGCGCAAATTTCACAAAAAAAGGGAAATCATGATTAAAGAGTATTTAGAAGCTTTTATCTTAATGTTCAAATGATGAAAAAAAAGAAAATGTGGCATTCAGGTGTGAGATGTGTGCAGATTGTATTTTAGTAATTTTGTGAGAGTTTAAGGTCTAATATGCAAAATTTACATAAAGTGTGCAAATGTGACCAAAATGTGAAATCAAAGATAATTTTACATTGCAAACATGATTTTTCAATGAAAACTATATTAAAGTGCAAAATTACAAATACTCATGTGATCAAAAAGTGAAAAATGTCAAAAATGTGTGTTAAAACAATTAAAACCCTAATTAATGGATTTAAAACTAGACTAAGGGCTTGGATGCAAATTTCCTACACATAGTAACTGTATTTTATGAACTCAGGGGTTTACATGCAAAATTTTCAAGGCTTAAATGCGATGAAAATTAAGTTTTTATGATGTTCAGTGTGATTACAAAGTTTTTTAAGGTTCTAGATGCAAGTTTCACAAAGAAAATTCATTTTAAAAGCTCTAGGGGCATGATGCAAAATTTCAGGACTTAACTGCATGGAAAACATGATTTCAGGGGCTTACATGTGAAGAAATAAATATTAATGCACTAGTCATCAAGAAAATAAAATATGCAGGGGACCATATGCAATTTTTACAGAAATAACAAAAGAAATAAAAGTTATTTAAAACTACAGGGGTTTAAACACAAACAAAAGAACCTAAAAATAATGATATAAGGATCTAAGTGTAAAAAAAACCTAAAACTAAAGGACCTAATCTAAATCCCTTCCCTTCGAAGTTCACTTGCGTTCCTATCGCCGGCGAGGGCTCCAGTGAGGCACTAGAGATGGCACAGCGGTGGAGGGGCTAAGGCGATGGTCGGAGAAGCTGAAGAGGACAATTGTGAGGCTCTCCGGCGTGTTGGACAAAGTTGGAGTGGCCTGGGATGCTCCCCCCATCTCTGGCTCCGGCGAGGGGTCGATCGGCACTAAGGAAGACGACGACGAGATGGCTGGTGGTGGTGCGGCTACTCGGACAATGTGGCAAGGACCAGAGGAGCTCTAAGGTGGCATGACAGATCATCCAGAGGTGTCGGCGAGGATTGGGGACGTCTGGGAGGCTCCACCCACCTCCCGTGCCGGCGATAGAGGTGATAGAGGTGGGGGCGTCGCTCCGGTGGCACGGCAGTATAAGGAGCTCTGTGGCGGTGCAGCGGAGCTCCTTGATGTGGTGGTGTGAGGCGAGAGCATCGAGAGGGCTCCTGTGGACTCCATGGCAGGATGGTCGACAGTCGGGGGGCAGCGGCAATGTTCTTGGCCATAGGAGGCCAGAGGGACCTCTCTTGACCGGGCTGTCAGAGTCGACCTTCGACCGGGCGATCGAGGTCATTTCCTTCCCTTTTCCTTGGATATTCGTGGGCACAAAGTCTAGCTATTGACCTTCGGCCTGACGGTCGAGGTTTTTGCTTTCCCTTTTCTTCTGGATTTTCGCGGGCGCGAAATCCTTCTCCTTGGCTTTTAACTGGGCAGTCAAAGTCGACTTTCGGCCGGGCGGTCGAGGTCCTTATCCTTTTCCTTGAATTTTCGTGGATGCGAAATCCAACAGCTTGACCTTTTGACCGAGCGGTCAAGGTCCTGTTCTTTTCTTTGGATGTTCGCGGGCGTGAAATCCTTTTGCTTGCCCTAGATCCGTGCGGACAAGGCCTTCAGTTCTGCTTGACAAACAATGTGTTTGTCACACCCCTTTTCTTTAGGCTGGTATCCCCAACTACTTGGTTGACAACCGTCATGCTGTCTGGCGTCCGGGTTGACGAGACTTAGATAGCTTGTCATATCCCGCCTCCTCAAGTTGATAACCTCAAGAATCTGGCTGATGAGTCCGACAACTTATCATTTTCCTACAGTGGTTCCCTCTGTGTGCAGAATTTCTTTGCTTTTTGCCATTTTACTTCAGCATTAGCATCAGCATTGCATCGTCTTACAAGCACTCATTACTCGTATTATCAATGTTAGCATCAAGCATCGGCTCTTGCATTTGCATCTTGCATTGGCATCACGCATTTCCAGCATTTAGATCAGCAGTCGCATGCATTTTGCATTTTCATTTGGCAACAAGTCATGACTTTCGGTGCATCCACCGGATAAGTGACATAATGCCTACAGCAAACACCATTCCTCCGCAACCTCAAAATGGGGGTATCTTGTCACCCTAAGCATCGGTTTTGGTTCCCTCTGTCCCTTGACCTCGCTCAAGGAGGGGCATCTGTAGACACCCCGATTTTGAGGTGGCTCATAGGTAAACTCTCCAGATGTTGCTTTGGATGTGGGAATCTCAACCACTTTTGAATCCTATTCGACATTTTTAACTAGCCAGAGATCATCGCACAAACCGACTACAAGCCTATGGCCCAATTAGCAATTCAGGTAGCTAGTGGAGAGCACCAATGTGGAGCACCTGATTGGAGCACCGAGCAGGAGCACTATAATGGCACACCTAGCTGGAGCACTAAGGTGGTGCACCTATCTAGAGCACCATCCTAGCGCACCAAGCTGGCGTACAACCACTTTTTAGGGTGCTGATTGTTGGCTTTCCATCTCCCATACTTGTAACCCTCACCAGCGGATATTCCTTGTGAATCTACGCCAGGCTCTTCGTTGGCGAGGCTGTCTGCATCCCTTGGGAGTTACCCTTGTGGAACTCTATAAAAGGACCCTCATTGACAACCATTTGGCACACTTGGTTGATCCTGATCAAGCAATCCACTTACTCCAGCAAGTCTCTCTTGTTTTCTTGAGAATATCCTGGCCTTTTAGAGCATCTCCAGCCCCTCCAAAGCAACAAGGAAGTATTATCTTGAGTTTTCTAAGAAGGAACACCTTGGGCAAGGTAAGTTCATCTCCCTTCTTTTACTTTTAATCCTAGTTCTTGCATTGAATAAAGCATGTCATGAACTTCATAGATAAATCTGATTTTATGCTGCAAACTTGTCTTTCATCTCTGTTTCTTTCACATAGAGAATCATGATTCATGCACTCATATGATAGGAAATCAGCAGCCAATATGCCTTCTATGTGTTTACCATTTGCATAAGATTATTGACCTTATTAACTCATACATATTCTTTAGAATCCTAAACATGTATGCAGTTCTCAACCCATGATTTAGCATGATTTGAAACTAGTGATAAAAGACTTTCATTTGTTTGTGTCTCATCATGTTTCAGTCTCTTATCATCTACATAACTGATTTGGGTTAAGGAAAAAATCATTGATCTCTGAAATCTGGACCAGATTATGAATCAGACTGTAGTCTGATTCAGGGTTTCTAGGGAGAACCACTCTGGCACACCAGAGTGGCGCACCTTACCAAAGCACCAGTCTGGTTAGAGAGTAAATCACCCTATTTGCATCATAATCTGCATGGTTTCCCAAATGTTTTTGACTCTGATTTTCCTGGTGTTGATTCTCTGATATTATATGTCTTTGCATGCATGTTTTTAGTTTAAGGTGATACTGGTTTTAAGACTTTTGCACTTTGCATATTTGGCTCATCGCTGAAATCTAGTAAGCTGATTGCCCCATGGACTCCTATATGGAGATTCTTATGCATCAGTCCATGATCCAGATACTATGGCTGATTCTTGTTGTCATTATTTAGCATAAAAAGGGTGTTATCTTGTGTGAGGCATATTGCCTTTGAGCACAAGATCCATGTTATCTTTTCATGCTTGGATTTTCATAGATATTTAAGTTGCATTTTTGAGTTTGCAAGGACTTTGCATTGTATGATATTCTGGAATCCATCATATTACATTATATTGCACTGCATGGCATTCTGATTTTTCCCTGGCACATTTTCCTACACCAAGTAGAGCACATAGGTAGCGCACCAGATTGGAGCACCAGTCTGACGCACCACACAGGTGCGTTTCCATGTTTTCCAGTGGCACACAGTAGCTTTTCGCATGATTTTTAGCATGTTTTCCCGTATGGAGTTGCTTTTGGTTTTCTCTGCTTGTCTTCCTCGATATATCAGGAAGACCCTATTCTGTTTTTAGCCCTTTCCATGCATGGTAGATCATGTTTTGCATATAGTAAAGCAAGGATGAAAATCACTCGAAGTTATTAGATCTTTGATCTTATTTATGCAATATACTTGCATCATTGCTTGACCCGCGATACGAGTGATCCTCCTGAGCATTAGGACACACCCCACATCCCATGCACTCCTATTTAGCATAAGACACCACTCACTTAGCATGCCATTGCATATCACCCTCGGGCGTACAGAAAAAGCAGAAAAGCCGACATTTCATATAAGTAAATGAGAAACCCATAGAATGACTGATGTTTCAGGCGAACGAGGGTGCCTAATACCTTCCTCGTGCGTAACAGGGATCCTTGCCTAATTTTCTGGTTTATGAAGACCTTTTTCATTGGCTTTATTGCATGATTTGAATGTTTTAAGCGGTTTTCCTCATCTTCCGTTTTTAAATAGACTAGGTGGCGACTCTTGCATTTTATCATTATTTTTATTATTTTTGCCGTGACTTTGCCAACCCTCGTGTATTTTGCCTTCCGCGCCAAGCCCGAGGCTGTCGCTGACATGGTTACAACCGCCGGTCAAAAGTCAAGAAAAAGGATTTCACGCTCGCGAAAATCCAAGGAAAAACGAAAAGAAATGACCTTGATCGCCTGGTCAAATGTCGACTTTGATTGCCCAGTAAAAAGTCAAGGAAAAGGATCTCGCGCCCATGAGAATCCAAGAAAAAAGTAAAAGAAATGACCTTGACTGCCCGATAAAATGTCAACTTTGACGGCCCGATCAAAAGTCAAAGAAAAGGATCTCACGCTTGCGAGAATCCAAGGAAAAAGGAAAAGAAATGACCTTGACCACTCAGTCAAAAGTCAAGGAAAAGAATCTTGCGCCTGCGAGAATCCAAGGAAAAAGGAAAATAAATGACCTTGACTGCCCGGTTAAATGTCGACTTTGACCGTCCAGTCAAAAGTCAAGGAAAAGGATCTCGCCCTTGCGAGAATCCAAGGAAAAAGGAAAAGAAATGACCTTGATTGCTCGGTCAAAGGTCGACTTTGATTGCCTGGTCATAAGTCAAGGAAAAGGATCTCGTGCCCGCAAGAATGTAAGGAAAAAGGAAAAGAAATGACCTTGACTGCCCAATCAACGGTCGACTTTGACTGCCCTGTCAAAAGTCAAACAAAAGGATTTCGCGCCCGCAAAGATCTAGAAGAGAAAATGCAAGTGAAATGACCTTGACCACTCGGTCAAAGGTCGACTTTGACCACCAGGTCAAAAGTCAAGGAAAAGGATTTCACGCCTACGAAAATCCAAGGAAAAAAAAAAAGAAATGACCTTGACAGCCCAGTCAAAGGTCGCCTCTGACCGCCCGGTCAAAAGTCCAACAGATGGATTTCGTGTTGGTGAAAATCCAAAAAAAAGGAAAAAGATAAGACCTTGATTGCCCAATCAATGGTCGACTTTGACCGCCCTGTCAAAAGTCAAACAGACGGATTTCGCGCCCACAAAAATCCAAGGAAAAGGGAATGGATATCAGAATCTCATCCACTCGGAGTGAGACTCCAAAAAGAAAAATGATAATGCCTGGATTGTCCCCTAAGAAGGAAGTAGGCCCTAACTGTGCACTGAAAGGCAAAATAGTAATTGTGCTTGCTGCTGACTCTATGACACAGAAACTCGTAATCTTGCTGAGTTGTATGTGAACATCCTCGGAAAGCACCTTGCTGAGGTTTCAATCTGATGTGGCATTATTTGCGGGTTTTGCAAAAGGTTAGGACCTGTAGACACCCCGATTTTGAGGTGACTCATTGATAAGACTCCAATTGTTGCTTTGGATATGGCTGACCCTTGGACTGACCCTAAACCCGTAGCAAGCCTGCAGCCCAATCTAAAAACCAAACCAATAGGGGAGAGCACCTACCTGGCACACCTACCTGGCACATAGTTGGCACTCCAACCTAGCACACCAACCTAGCACATTAACCTAGCGCACTCCCCTAGCACACATAGGTGGCGCACTTAGCCAGCGCACAACACTGTGTAGGCTGCGACTGCTGGCTTTCCACCTTCCTTGGTTGTTACCTCCAGCAGCGAATGTGCCGTGGAATATTCCAGGCTCTTCGTCTGCGAGGCTCTCCTTATACCCGTAACTCACCCCTGAGAGTTCCCTATAAAAGGACCCTCATAGGCACCACTTTAAAGGACGGAAAATCCTGAGAGCTGAGAATCCTGAGTAGAAACCTTGCACCCAGCCACTATCTCCTCTAAAGCCAGCCCCCTGCGCGAGCTTCTCCACCAGTCCAGCAGCTTATTTTAATTCCTTGGAGCACCTCCTTGCGTCCTAGAGCCTTCCAAAGCAACAAGGATCTTCTTATCTCTGATATTGAACGGAGGAACACTTCGTGAGGTAGGCATTCTACCTCCCTTGTTATTTTCTTAATGCCGTTCCTGAACTGAATAAAACATGCTTAAAACCTTTCGTATGATTTGTTTTGTTCCATGTCGATGAGGTTTTTATGATAACATGCTCGTATCCTACGCAAATAATCTCCATGCTAGTATATGTTCACATTTCTGGCATGTAATCTACATGAGCTATTGTTTCCTTGCACATAATATTTTGCCATGCACCATGTATTCCCTTGCACGTAGAAGCATGCGCATTTGAGTATCATCATATACATGTGTTTTGAATCGTTTTTATCCAGATCATGCTTGTTCTTAAGTATTTCACGCATTTGCATGCATGAACCCACCAACTTGCTTTGGCTTCAAATGCTTTGTTTGCATGATGATCCTTGACCCTATGCACTTGCAGCATGTTTTCCAGTTTTTATCATGACATAGATCCTTTAGCACATGCATGAATCCCCCTTGTATCTCTGCTGGGTGGGTTCTTGATCAGATCACAGTCTGACCCAGAATCCCTGGGGCGCACTTCCCTGTCGCACCTAACCCGCGCACCAGTCTGGCGCACTCAGCAGGCACACCAGACTGACCAGAGAACAGAGCACTTGCATTTAGCACCATACTTGCTTGGCTTTGTCGCAGAGTTTTAAGCTTGTTTTCTCTCGGATTGGTTCTCTGGTTTGCCGAGGTGCAACCTGCATGTTTTCAGCTTTCGATCAGACTGTTTTCCATTTGTTTTCTCTGTTTTATTATTCAGCTCCAGGCTAAATCTGGTAGACTGATTGCACCCTACTCCCTTGTGAGAATCATGTGTATCAGTCCATGATCCAGAGGCTTGGCTGAATCATTGCTTTCTGCATCTAGTTCAAATAGATGAGATCTTGTGTGAGGCTTCAGGCCATTGAGCTCAAGATCATTGCATTGCATTTGCATTGTTTACTCTTTCAAGGCATGTTTTTCCAAGTTTTTCCATAATGATTTCTACTGCATGCATTCCCAGAATGCATCCTCTGATGTTTTGCCTTACCTGGCTTTTCTGTTTTTGCCTCTGCATACATCACTGGCCCACCTAGATGCACATAGGTGGCACTCCAGATTGACGCACCAAATAGGCGCAATGGCTTGTTTCCAGTAACACATAGCATGTTTTTTCCTGTATTTTGCTTGCTTTCTCGACCCGTTTTGCTTCTGGGTTTTCATCAGATTTTCTTCCTTGATGCATTAGGAAGGCACACCTTTGTTTTTCAGCAGTTTTCCTGCACTTTAGCTTGCATTTAGGCATATAGTAAGCAAGGATGATAAATCGCTCAAGAAATTGGATCTTTGATCTTATTATGCAATATTCTTGCATCAACTCTTGGCTCGGCACACGAGCAATATTTCTGAGCATTAGGACACACCCCTACACATCATGCACCTATATTTTAGACACCACAAGCATTTGCATGGCATGGCATATCGCCCTTGGGCGTACAGCAAAAGGCTGAAAAGCTGACATTTCATTTGCGAAAGAGAAATCATTAGAAGACCGATTCGTTGGGCGTGCGAGGGTGCCTAACACCTTCCTCGTACGTAACAAGGATCCTTACCCGCATTTCTGGTTTGCGCAGCCCCTTCTTATTTGTTTGCATGATTTTTTCATGTTTTATTTGGTTTTCCTCGTCTTCCATAATAGACTAGGTGGCGACTCCTGCATTTTTGCATTTTTTTTTTCCCCTTTTCTTTTTGCCGTGGCTTTGCTGCTTTTGGCACAAATATCACCCATTTGTGGCCACCCCCGTTGGCATGGTCACAGGAACTGGCGACTCCGTTGGGGATAACCAGATCCCGGCTTCGTTTTTGATTTCTCTTTTTTCGGCTTTTTGCTGTCTTTCCATGCCATGCTTTCTTTTTAAGTGGTGTCTTTTCGCATGCATTGCCTTTGCTATGTTGTTCTTTCCTTTCACACATTTGCCATGCCATCACTTTTGCACATATTGTAGCACATGCTTTCATTTTATTTATTCATGGCTACTTGCGTGTTTATTAACCTTCTTGTTATGCCATGCCTAGGAGAATAGTGACATGCTTGCTTTCCCTTTTTGGTTAATGGAAACTTAACAACCAAAATCAAATCATAAGGCAAACTAGGGACAAATTGCAAATCCTCCCCCCATGGCTTAATAAGCTTGCAAGTAAAAAACTTAAAGCATACTTCGCATACATCATATAGGGCATGCATCTTCTCCTCTCCTAGGCTTACCTATACAGTCTGCAAAGGACATGTTCCGGTGGTTCATCCTAATGGCTTTGGCATAGGATGGAAAATCGGGCTTGTTCCCCCTTAACTGGGGTCGTGTCAGTGTTAGTAAAGC
>JAMKQA010020257.1:0-19941 GCA_024699735.1 Posidonia australis
AGAGCACAAAAACACAATGGATGGGGCATTCTTAATCTTCGAAACTTTAACCTTGCCCTAAAATCAAAATTGGTTTGGCAATTGCTTAATAGGGACTCCAGGCTATTTGGACTGAGCTCATTAAGGTTAGATATATGAAACTGGGGATAGGGGCCCTCCTTAATTCCTCCTCCTCACACTGCTCTCCTTTGTGGAATATCTTGAAAACCACCTTTCCCATTGTTAATTGCTTCTCCTCCTGTCGATTGGGTGATGGGAAGGAGACTCTGTTCTGGGAACAAAATTGGTGGGAGGGTCATAAATTGAAATATTTGTTTCCTTTACTCTTTTCAATCTGCAGAAGGAAAAAAGCTTCAGTTTTTAAAGTGATACAAGTTTTCAATTCAGATATTAGCCAATTATTTCCCCTTAACTCTACCAATGCAGGAGACCTGGATGCCTTACAAACACAACTTGATTCTCTGTCTGATATTCTGCTTTCTATTTCTTTGGAGGCAAACAGTGACTGCCTTAGTTGGTCCCCCTCCAGTTCATCTTCTTTCTCTGTGAAATCCTGTTACTCCATTCTGAATGATGGTGGGATTCGCTCTGCTTTTTTTAAGCAGATCTGGAAAACTTCTGCCCCTCTTAAAATAAGGATTTTTTCATGGCTTGTATTGCATAATAAAAATTTGACTAAGGAAAATCTCCTTAAGAGAGGATGGATTGGTTCTTCTGCTTGTATTTTTTGCAATTTCAATTTGGAATCTAACAAACATCTTTTCTTGTTTTGTGATTTCGTTTCTAAGATATGGAAATTCTTTCTTTATCAAAGGCTTCATCCTGTATATGAATGCCTGGAGGATCTTTATGCACATAAACCTGCTCTTAATTACCCATTATCAAGTTTTAATTGGTTTCTCCTCATTCAGGCCATTTTTTGGGTTACCTGGAAAGAGAGGAATGCTAGGATTTTTCGGAATATTTCTAAACCAGTGTTTATTTCTATTTCTGATATTATTGGACTAATGGAGTTCTGGTTAGAATCTCTTCATCCAGGTAATGACAAGGAGGACTTGAGGAGCTCTGTCGCTTTAATGAAGACTGCTTGGGCAGAAACCTTTCCTGCCTCTGCTGAAGCTCCTCCCTCCGTCGACTCCAACACCCCCTCTGTCGTTGCTGCCCCGTTTGATGATATTATGCAGCAGTAGACTCGTCCTTTGTTTACTTCTTCTTTTTTCGCTTTTACATTGCTAGTCTTGGCACTTGTAATATTGGCATGAACATTGCCTTAATTTTCGCTTTTACATTGTCAATCTTGACATTTATAATATTGACATGAACATTGTCTAATTTTTGTTACCACTTTTTGACCACTGGCTCACGCCGTGGCTAATATATATCACTAATACTTACCATGGCCAAAAAAAAAAACATTGCATTGAACAGTGCTCGGCCTCCAAGAAAACATGGACGCTACCAAGATCTCCCAACTTCCTTTGTCATCTATAATAGTGGAAGGAGCTCGTAATTGTGCCAAACTAGCACAATTACAGCTCGTTTCGATGTAGAAAACAAATGCACGTAAACAAACACATCTTTTGTCTTTGTGCAATGGCACAGTTGGATGTGGTTCACAAAGATCGAATTGAATTCTAACAAAATATGCTAAATAAAAGTACAATAGTCCAAGTATCATTTGTTGAAATATGTACATCCAATTCAAAATCAATTGACTATAAGTGAAGAGATTCATTAATATATAACAACAAGTCTTAGTCTTCAATTTTTCAATGTGGAACTATTCCAACATCATTAATCACACTAAATAAAATGTAGTTCATTCGATACGTGACTATTACTGTAATTGAAGGGTTACAGATTCAAATTCCAATAGATGTAGAATTTAAAAAAATGTATCATTAGTCACAAGACATACAATTAAATCTCATCAAACTTCTATCCTAACACATCCTAAAGAACCAAACAATTGAAACCACATTAATGTGACTTTTCTAACCAATAAGTACAAGAGGATTCCTTTGTAATATGTTTTTTTTTTGTAAACGGTAATCTATTATTATAAATGATAGGCTAAGCCACCACAGACAAGTATAAAGTAGTTTTGTACAAGTAGTATATTACACTTCAGCGGAACCCATAGTTCCAGCAACAAAAAGATGAAGATTGTTTGAAAGGTAGTATTGATAAACACAAAATGAAAGAGTATTACGTCGACTAACAGCATGTTAATCATTGCATGGGATTGTCTTCCACGAGAACAAGTGTTGACACATTATTTTTCCATCTCACCTAGGCATTTGTTGAAGTCAATGGGTCTAACTCCATGTCTATATTCTACTGGACATTTGTTGCATGGGATTATCCTTTGTAATATGTTGTCTAGAGGATTCCATTTTGCATGCCGTCTTTTTGAGTTTTTTGTCGTTTTTTTTGAGTGTGTTAATCACGTCTAATATTTTCTTTTTCATAATAAACAAAATGAATTGCAGTAAAAAATAGAGATGAAGATAGAAGTTCCCAACATGAAAGGGCAACGGGGTAGAGTTAGGCTTTTTGTGAGGGTGAGGTGAAACGTAAAACATATACTACATTGATTTAAAACAGATTTGATGTCAATATAATAAAATAATAGTAACTTTTGATCTAAAAAGAATTACAGAACACACAAGTACCGTTAGAATTAGGTGAAAAAGATACATGTACTAAAAAATATGGTGGGGCATAAACCCCACTTTGCCTTCATGTAGTTCCAACATTGTGAAAGGGTAAAGTCATTCCGGCCATTTTTCATGGAGCCCACCATAACTCCTCGTCTAGAAATAATCGCAATCATTATTAGGAGTAATAGATTGAGAAAATAAAATATAGGAATTAAAAGAAAATCCTTTAACCTCTTTTTACATGTAGAATAAGAAAAATAGAAATAAATTGAAAATAATATTAATATTTTGATAATATTGTTATTCGATTTAGAAGTGATTTTTTTCTGAAAATAAATCAACATATATAGGAAAAAAAATTCTAATTTAATTGAAATGTAGAACAAGTAGTAGATAAGTGTTGGAGTAAGTGAAAAATAAATATATTAATAATAATCAACTTGATTATCAAAATACATATCTAATTTGAAATACATATATGTTATATTAAATATGTATTATTTTTATATAAAAATAAACTTCTAATATGCATATATGAAATAAACTAATGGAATAACATTATTCCACTATTCCTATAGATATTCTACAATAAATAAATAAAAATAATAATTACTATTTCAACTTTATTTTTATTCTTACCCAATCAAACAAGATAGTTACTCCGAAGTTTCATGGACCCAATCAAAGACTTCATAATATGGTGTCTGGAGTCTAGACTCCTTTGGAATCCGTAGCCGCCGCTAAGGCATCAAATACCTCCTCTCCCGGACCCAAACACCCCCCATGTGCTTCTCAACCTTCGTGTCTCCGCACCGATACTCCTCGTGGGTCCCACAACCAATCTCACCACCGCCCTCTCTCTCTATCATACAACTACGTTTACACCGACCGTACGCGTTGGGACTCTCGATCCTCTCTGCTTCCTTCTGCGTCCCTTCCGACTTCAATCAAATCCCTTTCTCTTTCAGCTTCTCTGCTACATTAATGGTTATCGCTTTCATGTGTGTCGTGGGACTCACTGCCACATTATTGGCCGTTGCCTTCAGATATGCATATTGGATTCATGGTCTTCTTCGGTTGATGACGATCGGCAGCTTTAGCATCACCAAAATTGTATCTTAATCAGTTTGCATGGGAGAAAAGTCCTACTTACATGACGGATGATAAATAGGACGTCATAGCGTACCCCCACAGCGTTGAATGGACTGCAGGCCACACAAGTTACCTGGATGATAATCAACAATGCACAAAATGAGATCTTTTAACAACTTGCAGGGTTATTATATTGCCAAAAACTAGCTACTTGCCAGCTTGCCTGCCGTATGATGGAGATACTGCCTGCCAAGTGCCAAACCCCTCTTTCTTTCTTTCCTTAGTTTTTTTTGTTTTTTTTTTGTTGATGAAGGTCGGACTGCCTAAAGTCTTGGGCCTTTGGAAAGTTGGAAGGTTTTGGTTCTTTGGTTTTGATGGTTTGATATGCATAGATGCAGTGTGGGGCAAGTGAGCATCGCACCATCCATGTGTGATGTGTCGGTAATTGAGAGCAACTGCTATCCGACTACAGTTATGTTACCATACATACACCTATCTTATTTTCTTTATCCATTTGTATGATTAGAATTCCGCACGAAGTGTCATAAAGCATGGGATGGGATTTTTTTTCCCCCGCATTGTGTATTATCACATCCTTGGTTTGACTGCCCCTTTTGATGTTCAAACTTGGTAGTAACGGTTTCAGTAATTAGGGGGGGAGCTCGAGATTAGAATAAAAATGGAAATCTTGACCATTGAGGATACGGAGGAATTAATGCCCGCCAGAAGGTTTCCTTCCACTTCATGCACGTTGTGGTGTGTGTGAATAGTAGATGCCGACTCATTTCTAGCTCCAACCATCATTTAGGCCGTCCAGTTTCCTTCTTAAATTTCTGGGGCCCCTGGTGACCGACGAGTACATGTCACGTACGTGCCTGCAAAAATATCATATACGTGTCGTTATGTCGTACACATCGACCATTTCCACGGAGACCAGCCTTCATTATTTAGAGGCAGTTAGATTTGGTGACCATGCCTGTGCGAAAGGAAAAAAGAAAAAGAAGTGTATGTATGTGTGTGTTTATATGTATATATAATTAGAAAAATATAGATTTAAACGAGTGATGTACGGTTGGAAGGATGTCAAATACTTCCCGTGTTTGGGATTTCCGTAGTCAAGGAGATTTTGAGTTTAATAAATTAAACATAAATTGAAGATTAGGAATCGTGTCCGACGCCACGGCCACACACAAACAAGTGGCCGAGGATGTGATTTGTGTGGGCGAAATTATTAGCAATTCCATACCAACTTTCAAGCTTCTTTTGTCTTCACATCTCAGTCCCCTTGTTTACTCTGATATTTTAGGAAAATTTCATTCGTCCACGGTACCCATTCAAAACTCGAAACTGCTCGATAATCCGTCCACAGGCACTCGGATGGAAAATGACTCGGACAGAGAAAGATATCTGTGTTTTTCCCTCGATGGTATGTGAAAACAACATGTCCTGAGTGTTCTATTTGTTTGGAACACATGCATATGTGTCCAGCCGTTGAGTATGTGGTCGATGGTAGTGATTGGTTATTCTTTAAAATTAATTCTTTCTGCAACATTATGGGTCTGTTCTGGTTTTTTTTTTTTTTTTTGAATGCTTTGATTCGAGTTGATATTGGTTATGTTCTTTTTGAGATTTGGAATCTTTTGTTGCAATTGGTCTGATAATGAATAATACTGTAGTATAGATTGTTTGTGCTTATTTTCTAGATTAATTAATTAATAAATTACTATTTACAAAAAAAACACTATGGGTTTGTTTGTTTGTAATGTATCGGAGTGGAATTATGTGATATGGTATAGTTATATTAATTGCTTAATATTAAAAGTGAAGAATTCGAAATTTCCATATGAGTGAGATTTTTTTGAATTATTTGAAACTGGGTCCACTGTATTTATGTGTTTTTTAGGTCCAAACATTTCGTTGAACTTCTGTCTGCATCTTATTATTTTTTCCCTTACAATGTCTAGTACATCCTTGAATAATATTAAAAAAAAAAAACGAATGGCTTAATTTCATCGGCTTCAATTGGACTTCTTTTGAAAGTGACATTCATTTATTAGTGATGGACTAAGATTCAATTTTTTTGAGCAAGTATGGTAGACCTGGGTCCCGCTCAAGGTTAAATTATTCTCCTGACTCGTTATTCACAATAAGAATCTTATTAAGGAGAATTTGGCAAAAAGAGGATGAGTTGGCTCATCTAGCTGTATCTTCTGCAACCGGAATGCTGAAACTAATAACTATTTATTTATGTTCTGTGAATTTATTTCCCAGATTTGGCAGTTTTTCTTATGTTCTCAGTTATACCCTGGATTTTATAACCTATGTTACTTATATCAGCATAAACCTGCGCTTAAATTTCAATTAAACAACTACAGCTGGTTTGTTTTGATTCAAGTTATTCTCTGGGTAACCTGGAAAGAAAGAAACAGCAGAATTTTTCGTAGTTCTTTTAAACCTTCTTATATTATAATTTCCGATATCATTGGACTAATGGGGCATTGGTTAGATTCTCTTTTACCAGAGTTTGAGAAGGAGGATCTGAGGAATTCATTAACCTCTATGAAAGCTACTTGGGCTGAGAATCTCACAGCCTCTTCAAATGCTCCTCCACCCTCTACTGATTCCATCTTACATCAAGCTGCTGCCGCTGAAGACATGAGGCAGTAGTGTTAATAGCTTTTTATACATTCGAACTTTATTGTCAGCTCCGCTGGTTGGTCTGTACTAATGGTATGAACATTGTCTTACTTTTTCTGTGTTTTATTTTATGTACTATGGACTCCTGATTTCCTTAGAATTTTTTCCTTAAGATAGATATCTAATACTACTTACCATTGCCAAAAAAAAAACATTCATTTATTAGTGTAGCTAGTAGTGTTCAATCTAGGATGAAGCGGAGAGGATTGATATCCTGCAGGCACCATGTAAAGCCCACTGCAGCGGGACTACATGAACAATATATTTGGCCCATTAATTCATCTTGTGGCATAAGGTAACAAAATTAAGGATTTTTTACTTAGACTTCCTTGAAAAGTAGTGTATTTGTCAGGATGTCCTTGCACAAAACCTATTTATTCGTTTGACTTCACAAAATCAAATTGTGTCCTCACATGACATTGGTTTACTCCATTATGTGTACGTATCTTTTTATGACTGTAATAATACTCTTACTTACATACCCTCACAAACTTCGTTTCACTTACATACCGTGATTATTCCCTCACCCCAACCAAGGACCCCAGGAAGGCTGCTTCAAGGTAGTGCAACGTGCATTTTGGTGTCGGTCACCTGCTATATATTAGTGCTTTTGGTGGAGGTTCCCGTGCCTTTTATCTAATTCAAAGTTATTTACAATAATTATCACAATGGATATTGGGAAACAGTGTACATAATTAAGTACAATTAACCTAATTCCATCTTTTGCTTTTTAAGTCAAATCACATGTGAAATGTCCCTCATTAATTACTATTTTCCTGTTTTTTGCACTTTTTTTAACTATTGTGCACTTTTTTTTAAACTGTTTTTTGCACTTATAGCAGCTCGTTGTTTTTTTTGGTAATCGGTAGTTGTATTTCTTTTAATATTATCAAAAATTACATTCGCAGTAAGGCAATGTTAAAGACCTTGTGAATATTACAAAAATTGCCCTGTCACTCAACAAGTGACAAGAAGCCAACAAAAATAATCAGAAGTCCTGATGTTGATGAAAGTAAGGCTATCAACACAGAAGACTGGATCTACCAGCCCTCCCAAAAATAATAACAAGTGAGATATCAATAGCAATTTAACCAATGGTTAAAAGTGACCTTGAATTGCTGGTGTACCAAGGGCCATTTCACAGTCAGGAGCCAATTCCTGCTCCCCCTCTCTGCTCTGTCTGAAAGTAGACACAACCAGCAGATTCTCAGCTTTCTCAAATCCTATAGCCAAAAAATCTACCCAACAATGAAACATTGCAATAATGTCATTCAAGATCATAAACAGATTTCTATGCAAATTTCTGAAGATTCTATTATTTCTCTCTTGCCAAACATGCCAAATAACTACAAGTACTAAACTGTGTGCACCAGCTAGGGTGACAGCAAGTTTAAAGGCTGGAGGAATGACAAGTAAATCCTCAATAGAATTAAATGCTGGATACATGTATTGATTGGATAATGTATGCCAAATGGACTGCACAAAGGGACAAAACAGAAAGAGATGCATAACAGTTTCAAAAGAGGAGCAAAAAACACATGCATCATTGCCTATCCAACCCTTCTGCAGTAAGTTCTCTTTAGTGAGAATTCGATTACATAATACAAGCCATGCAACTAGCTTAACTTTTAAAAGTACCCAACAATCTCAAATATCATGGATATGCTTATATGGTAAAGAATCAAGAAATGCACCGTGGATTTCAGCTCTCCCCATCACCACACAAGAAATAAAAAACCTATAGAAAGTACGAGGCAGAAACCGTGACGATAGTAATTAACAACTATCGTGTAGATTAATTGACAACCAATAGAGGCACATGTCGGCAGATTCCTCTCACTTACCGTTTTAGGGTTTGAATCCTCTACTATTATTAGCAATACTGGCAGGTGCTTCTTTTGGGAAGGTTGGCGTTTCATTTCAATGCAAAGCTCTCCTTTTCTTTGTTGGGTTATCATCTAATTAATGGCCGGGGTTAACTCTTGCTAAAACAGTAAAAGTTTATCTGTCATTTATTTGTCTAGTTAATTAGTTTGTGGGAGTAATGCTGGATGCCATTATAGTGTTCAGATTTGGAGAACGTGTTTTGTTTACTTCCTGGACGTACGGATGCATGGTTACATACGATGGGTTTTGAGATTTTAATTCTCAATTCAACTGGAATTAGTGGCGAGAGAAGCTTGGCAGGTTAGGGTTTTCAGATTATGTTTGATTCGTATTTTGGCTTATGTATATATATATATATATTTTTATAAAATCTAACTTCTACTTGGAAACTCACTTATCTTAGGTTTTGACTTCAATTGAATTTATATACTAGAAGTTGTATCAGTTTCTACAATAAAATTGATTTTGTTTTCTCATTTGGTTCAAATAGCAGTTATAAAATGATTTGTGTCAACCAAATCCAGTCTAAATTTACTTATTAGTGCCTTCAATTTGTAGATTGTTAACTATATATGTGCAAGTTAAAAATTGAAAGAGTTGTGTTTTAACTCCTCATTTTATAATTTATTGCTAAGAAAACCCTTCACCTTTCAATAAAATGTCCTTCCAATGTAGTTCATATCATCCTCTATGTCTGGTTCGATGGGTGTAAGTGAAAGGTTGGTATGTCATTTCGATATAATACATGTCAAAGGTTATGTACTTCGTTAAAGGTTATGTACTTGACAATCAACAAATGATCGATTATCAAGTAGGGGTTATTAAAGGTTTTTTGGCTGCAAATAAGAAAAAATAAAAAGTATACAAAATAAGAATATATAGATTTATAATATTAACTTGATTTTCAAACTATGTACCTAATTTGTAGCATATATGTATCATATTAAATATCTATTATTTTTATATAAAAAATAAACATATCTTAGATATGCATGTATCAAAATAATTTAATGAAATAACTTTATTTCATCTCTCCCACAGAGTGACAATTTCAGAATAAGTAAACCAAAATTATAATTACTATTTTTGATTTATTCTAATTTTTATATAATCAAATGGAATAATGTATTATTATTCTAACTTTGTTTTACGAGTTATTCTAATCCCAACAAAGGCTAAAAGTTTTCTTCAAGATGAATGGGTGGGTCAAATTATTAAAAGGAGGGATTTTTCTAATATTAAATTCAACCTTGAATAGCTAGTATGTAAATTTCTCTTCAAAAATTAAATAAGGGTCATGTCAATGGAAGAAATTATAGGCAAGTTCTTATCTTGTTTTATGTTAAGTATGGTAAGTCAGGGGAACACAGCAATATGTTGGTTTTAATGTAGTAATTACCATGATATTTATTGCATTATACATTTTAGGTTGATAATTTATTTCAATTTTCCTAATCACATGTGTTCTGTGTTGTATTCACAAATTCCAATCACATATCGCTTTTGCATTTTTGATACCACCATTTGTCGTGAACTCCAAGTTTATCGTCTATTTTATATTAAGAGAAGATGAGGCATGTGTAGATCGTCAATAATGAAATTCTCGAAGTACCATTCAACATTCTTACATTCATTTATTAATTTCGAACAAAACTAAACTTAAAGGAATCATCAATATCGTACCATAAGAGTGATCATGATGCTTATAATTATGAACAAAAACTTACCATTGCATTTTAGTGAAGTAGTAATCTTATTTTTAACCGAATTTATTTTAAAATCAAAGTGTATGTTTTTATTTTAAAAAATACGGTTTACTAGCTAGTAATAGTAATAGAACCTAAATGTAGGAGATTTTCATTAAGTATTTTAATATATTTGAAAAGTAAGAATTATTTTTTGTTTACCAGTAAACGAAGTAAACACAAATATATTAGTAACTTCGGGAGAACAATTTCACATTACATCTATCTTCATAAGTTCTTGCTACTTTAGCTCTTCCATCAAGCTCCATGTTTTATTTATTTATCAAATTGTTTCTATCTTAAAAACATATTTTTTTTGGAATCGATAAATCTACTATTATTTATGGATATTGGTTATGAAAATCACTGCTAAGAGATTAAAGATATGTCCAGTAATACATACAATCAAGGATCTCTATATCCCCATAAAAAAACATAAGAATTGTTACCAATGTTCTCACAAAATAATAGTAATAAGTCCAAAAAAGAAGAAGTGTAATACTAATGATTAATAGGTCATTAATCACTCAACAACATGATCCCCTGCATAACTTGGCATATGAAGATTCATATTTGATGAAGGAGGCAGGAGATGTTCAACAATCCCTTTAGAGGAAGCAATATTTTGGGCTGTTGTTTGTGCCTGCTCCATGTCTCAAGAATATTGCATGTTTATAATAGAATGCAGGATTTCTTCCTTTTCAAAACCTGAATCCAAATTTTCTATCTAATAATGCATTAAAGAAATAATATCAGTGATAATCAAACTAAAAGATTTATTGTTCCCTTTGAAAATTCTGTTGTTACACTCTTTCCATATTGTCCAAAATACTGCATGAATCAAAATATACCATCCGAACATAGAAAGATTAAATTTGTGCAAGTGGGAAGTTGAAAAGATCCTCTATCTGGAATATTCTAAGATACATAAAGGAGGATGCGAAGAAATTCTAGATAACATTTGTAAAAGAACAATGTATGAATAGATTAGAGGTGTAAATCGGGTCGGACTCGGCCGACTCGACCTAAAAAAATTTAGGCCCGAGATGGCCTAGACCGGGCTGGGCCGGCCGTTTTTTGTGGACGGGCCAGGTCGGGCTGCGGATAAAACTCCCCGGCCCGACACGATCCACGGTCCGCTAGTGGACCGGTCCATGGGTCGGCCTGGGCCTGGTCAAACCGGGTCGGTCCATATATTTTTAAATTAAAAAAAAATATTTATTATTAAATAATTAATATATAAATTAAAAAACTTGAAAAGATATTCAACATTTTACATTAACAATTAAATTTAAAAAATTATTTATTATTAAATAAATGAAATTTACATTAATATCCTAGATACATAAAAAAACTTGAAATTTACATTTTTACATTTACATCAGATATTATGATATTCAACAATTTACATTTTTTACATTTACAAATTACAATCATTACATTAATATATATTAAAAATTATACAAAAGAAATTTATTCATATTTTTTAATCTGTAGCAGAAGCTCCCATCCCTATTGAAGTTGTTGTCTCTTCGTCTTCTGATTCGTCGTTGAAGTTTAAATTTTGTAGACGATCAACTACATCATACCAAATTTTCAAGTAGACAGAGGTTTCTACAGATTTTTTTGATAATTTACATCTTCTATCACTTAAAACTTTTTTTCCTGCAGAAAAGGCAGACTCTAACGCCACAGTAGACACCAAAATGGTTAGTAAATCTTTAGCCATCTTAGAAACTATAGGAAACCTAACAACTATACTAGATCACCACTTTAATACATCTAAGTTATCCATTTCAATATCACTAAATGCAAACTGTTGGCTTTTTAGCCTGTTTCTGTACGCCCAAGGGCGATATGCCATGCAATGCTACATGCAAGTAGTGCCTCATGCTAAACATGGGTAGAGGGACTGTAGGATGTACCTTAATGCTCAAAAAGGTCACCCAAGCGGTGGATCAAACACCAGTACAAAGATATTGCACGGATATGACCAAAGATCCAATAACACCGAGTGACTTTCGTCCTCACTTTGCTATATGCAAAACTTAAGCTACCATGCATAAAAATGGATGAAAACAGACTGGAGTCCTCTTGATATATCCAGGAGGACACCCAAAGAAAACCAAAGACAAAGCAAACAGGGAATCATGCTAAATATCATGCCAAAAAGCTACTGTATGCAGTGAAAAACAGGCAGGTGCGTCTGTGTGGTGCGCCAGACTGGTGCGCCACCTATGTGCGCCTATGTGGTGTGCCTATCAAAATGTAGGTCAGACAGTAAGCTAGACTAATGTGCCATGTGATATAAAATCTTGCAAACATGCATAAAATCATCTGAAAATACATCATGGACATCTAAAACACCTGAACACATGTGAGTGAGTTTTCTCCTTTTCCACAAGATCATAAAGGAAAGAGGAAACCCCAGAAAACATGATATGAGTCTTGTGCTTAAGGGCAATATTTCTCACACAAGACCACACAACCCCTATACTAAATAAAGCTAATGGGCTTCAGCCATGCTACCCGGTTTTGGATCATGGACTGTTGCATAAGAACTCTCTAAACATGAGTTCATGGGACACCAGTTCACCAGACCCTAGTGGAAGGCTGACTTCACTAGATGTAAAACTAAAACAAATAGTGCTATTATATGTTGAAATCATGCAAGCAAGAACATGGCATATCGGGGATAAATCATCAGGAAAATCAAAGTCCAGGACAAACAGTAAGGCATGCAAATCATAATGCAAAATGAGCTGCCTGCACCCTGTGACCAGGTTGGTGCGGCAGCCTGGTGCGCCTCCTAGGTGCGCCAGTATGGTGCGCTAGTTTGGTGCACCCTAGAAATTCTGAATCAGATTGCAGTCTGATTTCAGAGTCTGGGCTAGATGCATGCAATGAATTGAGTTACTGATTATTCAAATCATCTACCTAGATGCTAGAAAACTTAGTCATGTTAAATAAACAAGCATTAAAACACTCTTATCATTTTTTCCTCAAGTCATGCATGTTCATGGGTTTATATGGACTGCAGTAACCGTTGACGGATCTTATGATTCATGCAGTGATTTACTTGACTTAAGGAGCATACAGAAATGATAAGACATGTAAAGAGGATGCATTACAGTTCATGTTCCATACTAGTGGCTACATAAGACTTATGATTCATTGCTAAAACAGAGATCACAGAATCATCATGACAAAGAAGTAATGAATATAGAAAGGAGCATCATGAACATCCAAAATAACACAAATAGATACGAGAGAACATCACTATATAGACAATATATCAACCTAGTTGCATGTTCTATTATGTAAAATTCATATGGAAATGAGTGAAGGAACTTACCTTACCTATGATGTCTCCTCTTTGTATGGCTCAAGGTATCTCCTCCTTGTTGGTTTGGACACAATTGGGAGTGCTCAGGGATGCAAGGGAATGTGCTCTGGAAGTTGGGGTGCTAGCTACTAAAAGTGGGTGAGTTGCAAAGTGACTTGCTAAAAGAGATGAGCTGCCAAGGAGGGCCTTTTAAAGAGAATGAAAGGGTAACTCCGTGGGATGCAAAAGGCCTCGAAATTCAACAGCCTTGCGTAGATTCCTGAAGAATATTCGCAAGTGAAGGTTACAAGCACAGAAGATGGAAAGCTAACAGTCAGCAGCTTAAGAAGTGCCTGTGCGCCAGCATGGTGCGTCAGATAAGTGCGTTAGCTTGGTGAAACCATGCCGGTGACAGCCTCGTGCTTGGCGCGAAAGGCCAAATGAGTGAGGATCAGCAAAGTCACGGCAAAACAATAAAAATAAGGATAAAAAGCAGGAGTCGCCACCTAGTCTACGTAAAAAAAAAAGGAGACGAAGAAAATCGTTTTAAAATACTAAAATCATGTAATAAAACCAATGGAAAAGGTCTTCATAAATCAGAAATGGGCAAGGATCCTTGTTACGCACGAGGAAGGTATTAGACACCCTTGTGCGTCGGAAAAATCGGTCTTTTAATGGGTTTCTTGTTTACTTATATGGAATGTCGACTTTTCAGCCTTTTCTATACGCCCAAGGACGATATGCAATGCAATGCTATATATAAGTGGTGCCTAATGCTAAACATGGGTGTCAGGGTTGTAGGGTGTGTCCTAATGCTCTGAAAGGTCACCCGTGCAGTGAGTCAAGTACCGATGCAAGGATGTTGCACAGATATGATCAAAGATCTAACAACACCGAGTGATTTTCATTCTCACTTTACTATATGCAAAACATGAATTATCATGCATAAAAATGGCTGAAAACAGAGTGGCGTCATCCTGATATGTCCAAGAAGACACCTAGAGAAAACCAAAGGCAAATTAAAATAGGAAACATGCCAAATACCCTGCCAAAAGCTACTACGTGCAGCAGAAAACAGGCAAGTGTGCCTGTGTGGTGCGCCAGACTAGTGCGCCACCTATGTGCTCTGCTGATGTGCCTGAGAAAATCATAGATCAGACAGTAAACCAGCCTAATGCCATGCAATATAAAATCCTGTAAACTCGCAAACTCATCAGAAAATGCATCATGAGTATCTAACAAAAACTTAGCATAAAAACACAATATGGGTCTTGTGCTCAAGGGCTATATGCCTCACACAAGACCACACCACCCCTATGCTAAATAAAATCAATAAGTTTCAGCCATTTTATCCAGATCTGGATCATGGACTGTTGCATAAGAACCTCCCAAACAGGAATTCATGGGACAATCAATTCACCATATTACAACAACAGACTGAACATGCAAGATGCAAAAGTCATATAAACAGTGCTATCTTAGGTTGAAATCATGCATACAAAGACATGACATATCAGAGAATAAACACCAAAAGCATCAACGTCCAAAACACCCGGAAAAGTATGCAGATCATGATGTAAAGTTGATGATTTATTCTTTGACCAGACTAGTGCACCAAGATGGTGCGTCAAGATGGTGCTCTGGTTAGGTGCGCCATCGTGGTGCGCCATATAGTTGCTCCAGTTTGGTGCACCCCAAAAATTCTGAATCAGATTGCAGTCTGATTTCAGAATCTAGGCCAGATGCATGAGATGAATTGCGATTAATTTTATCTAGATCAATTATTTAGATGGTAGGGAACTGAAATATGATGAAAAGCAAGCATAAAAAGTCCTCTTATCACTTCTCTTTAAATCAAGCATGTTCATGGGTTAAGAAGTTGTAACTACTACTTAGTGGGTTTTCAAGATTATGCAATGATTTAATTAGCTTAACAGACATGTAGAGATGACAAACACGCAAAGAGTATGTTTACAGTTCATTTCATGGTTAGTATTTGCATGGAATCATGATTCAGTATATAAAAATAGTAACCACATGATGCAGAAATTAACATGACATAGAAACATTATGAAACACAGTATTTGCAAGGAATCATGATTCAGTATATAAAAACAGTGACCACATGATGCAGAAATTAACATGACATAGAAACATTATGAAACACAAGTAGGAGCATCCAACTTATCATAAAAGACACGAAAAAGTATCACGAACAGATCATACATCTAGTTAGTTGCATGCTTTATTCAGTTTATTATCTAGAGTTTATATAAAGTGATAAGTAGAGATCCTACCTTGCCTAGGATGTTTTCTCCTTGGATGGCTCAAGATAATACTTCCTTGTTGCTTTGGATCAGCTTGGAATGCTCTGAGATGCAAGAAAATCCTATGGAAACGAGAGTAGGTTGCTGAGAGTAGGTGAGTGGCTTAACCTTGAGATGGTAGGTAGCTCAGCCAAGAGAGAAAAAAGGTTGCAAGTGGAAGTTCTTTTATAGAGTCCCACAAAGGTAACTCCATGGGATGTAAACAGTCTCGGAAACCAACAGCCTTGCATAGATTCATAAGGAATATTCGTAGGTGAGGGTTATAAGCACGGAAAAGGGAAAGCAAGTAGCCAGCACCTTGAAAAGTGGCGGTGCGCCAAGATGGTGCGCCAGAAAGGTGCGCCATCTTGGTGCTCCAGCTTAGTGCACCACTGTGGTGCTTCTGCTGGATGCTCCAATCTAGTGCTCCACATTGGTGCTCTCCACTAGCTGCCTGAATTGCTAATTGGGCCACGGGCTTGCTACTGGCTTGTGGTCGGTTTGTGCAATGATCTCTGGCTGGTTAAAATGTCAAATAGGATTCAAAAGTGGTTGGGCTGACCGCATCTAAAGCAACATATTCAGAGAGTTTACCTATGAGCCACCTCAAAATCGGGGTATCTACACTTGGTGCGCTAGCTTGGTGCACCACTTTGGTACTCCACTTTAGTGCTCCCACCTAGCTGTCGGACCGTAGGCTTGTGGTCAGTTTGTGCGATGATCTTGGGCTAATTAAAATGTCAAATAGGGTTCAAAAGTGGTTAAGCTTGCCGCATCCAAAGCAACATCTTCAGGAGGATTCACCTACGAGCCACCTCAAAATCGGGTGTCTACACAATTAAATTTAAAATGTAACAACAACACCTACAATGACATAAGTCACATTTTAATATAGGTTTTAAATTTCTTTGTAATATTCCTACTGCAGCATTATTATTAGAAGCATTATCAAAAGATATTGTATTAATTTTATTATATATTTTAAATTCTTTACTAAAAACTTCAATAATATTTGCTATGGCTTTTCTAGTGTATGGATGATCAAAAAGTCTAAAAGCAATTAATCTTTTTTGTAAATTTCATTCTACATCTATCCAATATGCTGTTAAACATAAATAAGGAAATTTATTTGGACCTGTCCAAACATCATAAGTTAATGATATTTTACATAATAAACTAAAAAACATTCCAATTAAGATTTCTTTATCTTTTTTAAATGTTTTATAAATTATATTTTTAGTAGTATTTCTAGAATGACCTTTAAATTGTGGGTTTAAATAATTTTGTACACGACTTTCAAATCTTTTATTTTCAGAAAAATAAAAAAGTTGTTCATCTTGTACTATAAATTTTGTTACACCATATTTTGCTTCTTCTGTATTATATTTCCAATTAACTATTCCACTAGAACCAACATGTAATTTAAATTGTCTTAAGTCTGTATTACCATCTTTATTATAAGCAACTATACATTTTGTTAAGTGCCTAGCAATACGACTTACAGCACCACCCCTAAGACAAGTATATCCTGAACCATAATATTTACAATAACATTTATTTTCATTTATGGGATTTAAGGTTACATATTCCCAAATCCAAGAGCTTTGCTTCCTAGGTTTTTTAGTTCCTGTAGATTGTGTTTGTAGGGTTGTCGTGGTTTGGGGTTCCTGTAACTCTTCGGTAGGGTTATACTCAAGGTTAGGGATATAATCATGACTTCCTACATTAAAAGGATAATCCATTTTTAAGGCTAAAAAAATTGATAATAAAAAAAACATTAACCCAAAAAACCCAAAACCCAAAAATAGAGGGATTAGAAGTAAAGAAATAAGGGAGATTAGAAGTAAAGAAATTTATGGATGCCTGGCGCCTGGATGGTTGGAGCTGGAGACCGGAGTTTGATGAAGAATGAAGACCGGAGTCCAAAGCCAAACTTGTATTCCACAAGGGAGAAGAGTTGAGAAATTAAGAGTGTAGAGTGTAGTGTAGAGAGATTGAGAATTGAGAAGGAGAGGAGTTGTAAAAAAAAGAAGAAGAATGAGGTAGTATTTATAGAAAGAAAAAGAGAGAGTTTTTTGATTTTAAAAATAATAATAAATAAAAGGGTTGCATGAACGTTGCAAAGCAACGTTCAGCAACCACAAACGTTGCTACAACGTTCTTTTTTTATTTTTTATTTATTAAAAACTAGGTCGGCCTGGCCCAGCCCGCAACGGCCCGCCCTACTTAGACGGGCCGTTCATAGGCCTACTTAACGGGGCCAACGGGCTCAGCCCATGGGCCCGGTACGGCCCATGGCCCATAATGGGCTGGGCCGACGGGATTTTTTGTCGGGTTGGACAGGTTCGAGCCAATTTACGGGCTGGGTCGTGCTGGGCCAGGCCCACCCGGCCCAGTTTACATCTCTAGAATAGATGTGTGGTAGTTTCACAATGCATATTGCAAAAAACACATATATCAGAACCCCTCCAACCTCTCTTACATAAATTAACTTTGGTAAGAATTTTATTGAAAAGTACCAACCATGAAAATAGTTTTATCTTTAAAGACACCTAACATTTTTGAATATAGTAAGAATATAAGCCCTCCATCATTTAAAACTTTGTAACAAGAATTCACTATAAAAATTTTATCAGAAGTTGGATTCCAAATCAAATTATCCATACCAGGCATTAAAGTTGTATCATTCAATAACTCAGCTAACAAGTCTGTTTGACATTGGAAATGAAAGATGTTACCATGCATTACATTGGGATTATGAAATAAATTGTCAAAATTATTTTTGTATAAATCCAAAATCTTTCTAACTGATGCTTTCTTATATTTTGTAGAGTTATATAAGTCAGGAAATCTGATTTTAAGTTTTTCTCCATTTCACCATTTATTTTCCCAGAATATTACACTGTCTCCATTATTTACTTGAAAAGAAAGAAAAGCAATATATAATATCAAAACAAACTTTGATCACTACAAGAAAACTGGGCTTCAACCACGGTCAAATTCCGTGGCTAATACAAAAAAATCCGTGGCTAATTGCATTTAACCATGGCTTTTGACCATGGCCAAGTACGTGGCTAAAAGTTCCGTATCTAAATTTTAGCTACCGATCTAGTTGTTCGTGGCTAATTTAGCCATGGTCCAATTCTGTGGCTAAATAGTATCTTTTTTGCATAAAGATCTGTGGCTTATCCGTGGCTAACTTAGGCACCATATATCATCGTGACTAATCCGTGGCTAACTTAGGCACTATATATTACTGTGGCTAACTTAGGCACCATATATTCCGTGGCTAAACCCGTGGCTAATTTTTTTGAACATTTTCAACATTTAGGCTAATTTATTTTTTTCCCACTTGTATTAAAATATATAAATTCATCATCATCATTGACAAACTTCAAATTCATCATCATTAGCATATATAAATTCCAAAATCTAACATATAATGTTCTCAAGTTAAGGTATCAGTTACATGACTATTTCCAAATAGGAAATATAATACTAACTTAAATTGTCTCAAAATGTGAATATGTAATTCAAACATTGTCATCTGCATGTCTTGTAGAATTTGTATAAACTAATTACACATATCAAGAATCAAGATGGACTAACGACAATATCGAAAGATGATAATAACTACCGTAAGGTATTTCTCTTCCTTGCCCTTTCACATATTATCTTTTCTCATTTCTCAAGAAATGTACCTTATCATAATTGAACCAAAACAAGCTAGTAAGTAGTAGGACTGGACATATTGCAAGATAAAAGATACAAGACAGACTGGTAAGTAGTTGGGTTGAAAACAAACTTTAGTAGGCCTAAAGAGGAGGGTTCTTCTTGGTGCTTCGTGTAATCATGGTAACAAGAAAATTGCTAAGGATGCTACATAAGAACTTATTAAGTTTTTTTTTGATAAACGGTAATTATATTTCTTTCTTTAACTTCAAAAATTACAAGCTTAGTAAAGTTGTTATAGTGTCCATTAGAAAGTTACAAAAATAATGCCCCGTCACTCAGCAGGTGACTAGAAACTCAAAAAAAGAAAACTATAAGTGATGTCCAAGCACTGCTGATAAAACAGCAAAGATAAAGAAGTTTGAGCAGTCAATCCAAAAAAGAACTGCCAAAATAATACAATCACAGTTTAACCAAAGGTTAAACAGATCAAAATCACCCAGGAAGCGATGGAGAAACAAGTGCCATCTCACAATCAGGAGGTAAAGCCAGCT
>JAMKQA010020258.1:0-19327 GCA_024699735.1 Posidonia australis
GTTTTGTAAGAAAAAGAATATGGTTTTGGGATTGAATTCCCAAGTGATTGTTTAATAAAAGAAAGGATGATTTTCAAAAAGGAGAAAACCAAGTTTTTGCAAAATGATAAGAAACGAGTTTCTTTTGGTTTTGTCGAGTTTTGTTGGTGGTTTGTATGTTCTGGGGCGCGTACTGGGCGACATAGATGTCACTCACGCGTTCTATTTGGTTTTCAAGTGCAGACCGTGTGCAGCCGAGTCCCGGTGCAGGAGTTGGAGCTTCTAGCCGCACATTGTGATCCTGAAGGTGAGCCTTGGTTACAGTTATATTTGTTTCTGTAATTAGTGTAATTATGCTTGCGATACTGTGATTTGGTAGCGTGCTCAGGATCGGGGCGTTACAGAGCGAGTCCTGGGTGGACGACCCACTCGAGACATGCATAATGAGAGATCGCATACTAGGGCATTCATCTGCATGTGTGTCATTCATGCTACCATAACAACCTACTGTAAACACCTCACTTTGGCAACCACTTTCTAATGGACTCCTCCAGAAGAGCATGATTTGGTTGCGATGAGGCATTTCACCACACCCAAAACCCATTTAATACCTCCAAACCCATTTAATACCTCCAAACCATCCCAAGTTCATCCAAACCCTTCGCCTTCACCATACCACAAATCTAGAACCCTTGCATGACCCAAATGTCCATGGACAGACCTAGAATCCTTGCATTAGGATCTACAATAGGATAGCTACATACAACCCTAGTGGGTTTCCCTCATGGACATCCGTCGTGGGCTTGTACCATGACTGACTACAGTAAATGCCCTGGGTCAGTAGTTGCACTGTAGAGGATCAATTGGTCAGTTAATACTTGGAACATCAATTCTCCTATTCCTATTGACTCGCATGGATCTGGGTGTGTTCCTCGACAATTATGGACCATCTTACCCCTCTCCCAAATCCTAAACCCAATCTAAACCATTTGATTTAATCCACACCATTTACCCCTATAAAAACTCCCACTTTGGCAGCCACTTGTTGACGGAATTCTCCAAGAGAGCTTGCTCCAATGGTGATGAGGAATTTCCCCACACCAATGCCCATTCCACACCTCCAAACAAGCTATAACACTATAGACTTACCCCAATCCAGAAGCCTAAGCCTGTTTGATGATTGACCACTCAAGAAATGAGCTTATAATCTAAGTGTCATACCCTGAACTAGGTCGACCATGGGTTAGAATCGCATGTGAGGATCATAGGTAAGGCTCGCAATTGCCCTGAGTCAGTGATCATGAATGAGGGATCGATCGATCATTTGACTCATGGACCACCGAATCCTTGCTTCCCATTGGTTTGCATGGCTCTAAGGGTGTTCCTTGAGATTGCTAGATCATCCTATCCCTGTGCCTAATCTTAATCCCAATTAAACTCACTTGATTAAATCAGAGCTACTTATCATAATCCAAAATTAAAACCAAAGGCATCTGTGGTTGTGATTTTGGGAGGTGTTGATGGAGAGTCATCGCCATGTCCATTCACTTTGATGATCCTTAGTGATCGCCACTTGTTGATTTGCTTTCATTGGTTGATAAGGTACCTTGTGGGAGATGACGATGGATGGATATGGATCCTCGATTCACTGAATTGATGGCAGGATGTTGTCCAGCAGCATCCTCATGCTTTGCAATCTTCCTTCCCTTCAAAATAAACAACAAAGAAAACAAAATTCTAGATTAGATCTAGGTGTAGTAAATAATACAAAGATAAACAACAAATAACATGAATCAATGAAATGAAATACTAATTGAGGGTTGTCGCTGCATGCATATGTCATAGGCTATATTATGAATGCAAAGGATTATGTAAAAGAAAAAGAACTGAATTGATTCGAAGAAAATACTCCCTTTACCCTCATGTGTTATGGAATGGATGGAGCAGGTGGAGGCCTAACGAAGCTTCGGAATGTGCTTTGGCTATTAGATAGGAGATCTCTGGGATCTAGGATATCATAGGGGATTGAGACAAAGTAGGACTAAGGATCATGGATCTCTCAAGGTTCCTCTCCTCTAGGGTCTTTGACTGGCTCCTTAGGGTTTCTAAATTGCATCCTCTTAAACTCTTGACCTAGAAGGTCTATTTATAGAGTTTGGGGGCTCCAAATCTCGTCCATAATGACTAGGAGATCAAGAGCCAGGATCAAACCTACTAGAATACGCAAAAATCTTTTTTTAGATCTCGTCGCCTATTAATCTGGTAATAGAATCGTTCAGTCGCTGCCTAGACAAGCAACAAATCTGAAGATTCTAATTCTACCACACATGGTGAATCAGCGCCCAAAAGGCAATGGAATCTGCCACGTCAGCGAATCACCGATAGGGCAAGCGTCGAGAAACTAAAAAGGTACATTTTCAAAAATTAAGAACCCAAAATATCTTGTTACGAATCTCTTAGCCATATAACAACCAAATCATTTATTTAATATTATCTTCGTAATAGAAGGATTTTAAATAAATTCCAAATTCAATTTAAACTTAAAAAAATAAGTAAATCAAATTTGAAAGTTTAAATCTCCCATAATTATGAACATATCAGTTGAAATCAAAGATATATATCATTTAAAATAGATTAGCAATCATCTAGATATTTTAGAATTTATATTTATTTGTAGTCATTATCTTTACTTAAATATAAGTTACAACATTAAAATGTGATAACTTATCATAAAAACCTCATTTTTAGTAAAATAAAGATAAGTACTCTTAATTATCAAGTCATCCAAAATTCTATAATTTTTTGGAATTATTTGGCATTTATAATCATATGCATATATATTTAAGTGTTGCTAAATTATAGAAATTATTATAATTATGGGACAAATCATGATAATATTTTTAAATATCCCATATATCATATTAAGGACCAATATGACAAAATATATAGAGAGAGATAACCAGGATTTCTGTCGCTTGATGCTGAGGTGGTAGTACATCTCGTTGCCTCATCATGCAGCGACGAGGCATGTACCTGCTATATGGTAACAACTTGGTCTTTTACGTTTTACTTCTTATCTTTTATCTCAATCCACAGAAGTCTATTAAAAGTCCAAAAAACTTCAGATATTCTATGAAATCAAAAAACATCTTATTTAAGATTAAGATACTCAAATCTACCACTAATTTGAGTAAGTCGGAAGTTTGAGCTCTGTGACAACTAATGACTCTCACCAAAAATGTTCAAAGGGCTCGAACCTGCCATTAGTTCGAGTGTGTTAGCTTTACCATAGCTAACAACCTTGAAGCGAGTAAAATCAAAATATTTTTAAAGAAGTCATAAAAAATCTGGAAAATATGTGATATATTTTTAGTCGAGTTATCTAAGGTGCTTCAAAGGTTCCTATCCTAGATAGACTCTAGGAAATGCAAAATGAGATGTCTACAGATGCCCCTCCTTGGAGTTGATCTTAGAACCAGATTAGCTTCAAGGTAAGATGGATATCCCCATTAAGTATTTCCTGAAATAGGGAGCTCACTCTCAAGTAATCTGCCATAAGGTTCCAAAAAGAAAAGGCCACCTATTAGTTTCGGGACATCATCGCATAGCCAAAAAGGTAGAATCTACCTGGTTTCGAGAGATTGTCCAAAGCCAATGTGGTGGGAAGATGAGCAGACTCGATTTTAGAACATAGTCACATAGCCTAGTGGTTTGTTTAAACTAAGAATGTCATTGTATTGAAGGCTCAAGCATGGAGGGGTCAAGCCAGTTTCGGAGCTATGTGTCGCAGCCAATGTCGAGACCATGTCAATCATGTAGAGTGTCACTTCAATGGAGCAAAAACTAAGGATGACCATGGGGAAATTACCCTATTGCCAGTTGAAAAGAAAAAAGACTAATAAAAAGATAATTTATTTGTGGCTTCTTGTTTGAGAGCTTGCTCAGATTAAAATAATAAGAGGATAGACGGGACTTGATTAGGCTTTAGGAGAATCACACGTTCTAAGGATTTCTGACACTCATGAAGAACATTGCTCCATCCACACACTACATCCAATGCATGAAACTAGATGCATGGATGCAACAAGCAAACAAACGCAAATGTATAATCAACACTTGATGCAATGAATGGTCCATATGGTAGATTCGATCGGTAGGGTATGGGTGGTCCCTAACCATATAGACATGTACAAAATGTATGAATGCAATTTGTTGTAGTCAAGTATTTTCTATTTTCGAGTGTGATCAGTACTCTCAGGAAAGGATCGTCATCCCACAACTTGACTTGTCTAATAAAGGAGTTCTATAATTAAAGAACCGGGTGAAGGAGTGAACCCTTCCTTTGCCAAACCTAGGTTTGCCTCTTGGTCGGAGTAGTGTGTATGTGTACACGGTAGGGACCCTAAATGCGGGAGTCCCAAAGGTGGGACTTGTGCAACCTCATGATGGGGTTGATCTACTAACACCTAGTAAGATTTTACCTATGCACTTAAGAACACGTGTTAGTAATCAGGGGTTGTATCTTTCCCTACCTTAAAGGGGGTTGGCTAAGTTATTCTTACCTAGGGAAGGTATTGTGGAGCTATCTTTTACCCCCTTATTAGGTGAAGGGAATCAATTTTGGCCTCAGTTAAAGAGGTGGAAAAATCAGAGCTTAGTGAATGTCAATTGTGAGTCATCTATGGATACTTTAAAGATCATTACGGGAGCAACATCTTTATGGAGAAAAATTCACCCAAATCGTGAGAGATTCTTGAGTAGGATGTTAATCTCTGAAACCTGGTGGATCGATTGTCGCATTACCGGCCAAACCAATTCTAGTTTCCTTACTTACTAGGGTTTCATTTATAGGTAAAGTGAATGGCATTACTTATTTGATTTTTTTTCTTGGTTTTTTCTGATTTTTGGAATTTTGGAATTTTCTTCTTTTTCTTTTTGACGATGAGTGAGTGTAGTCATAGCCCTCCCTCCTATGCATCTAGCATTACTATCTAGTATTATTTGAGGCGAGAGAGTTGTCCTTTTTACTATGCTTCGACCTTTGAGAACCTAGGATTTCACACTGGCCTTAGTTGATCATTGTTCCCTTATTTACTCGATCCTTGAGTTCCTAAGGTTTCCTACCCCTTGCCTATATGTATGGAGGAGTGGGGGAAGACTTAAGGTTCGACAGACTCTCGGTGTTAGCTTATAACTTTGGTACCCAATGGTTGGTCCTAATATGCCTGTAGCTTACCCTAGGGTTTTCCTTGGCTTTTTCTTTTCTTTTCTTTTGTGGGGTTCTCCTTTCTTGTTATTTTTCTGTAGATGTCTACCCATAACTGCCTTCTCGAACTTACACTATGGCATTACACCTATGCGTCAATTTTCTCACTCCTATTTTGAGTACCTACTCATTATTGTCTTCTCGAACTTATGCTATGATGACGTATCCTACTTTTTGTACACTCTCCTCTTTTGGGAATTTTTATAAGTCATTTGGTTTTGACACACTTACCTACCATTGCCTTCTCAGACTTACGCTAGGATGCCATGCTATACAGGGCGAGTGGCTTTTATGATATACCTAGGTTTCGAGCTTGTTTTGCTTTATCTCTCCATGCCAAGCTTGTTTTGCTCTTATCTCTCTGTGCAAAGTGTGTGTGAGGATAGGACAAGGTTTGAGCTATCCTAGTTGCTTAGTTTCTTTCTACTCAGGAGACAACTCTCTTCTTTAGCTGATACTAAGTCTTGGGTTCTCTCTGGGTTTCAACATGTTAGTTACGAGGGTACTTCTAGAGTACGTGAAACTTCCATAAAGTTGAAGGGATCTTCAGTTCATCCTACCCAATTGGGTGGATCTTCCCTAGGTGGTACATCCTTTGCTAAGGAATCCTGGATAATATTTCAATAGTTTTGTTTGATGCTCTAAGGCGTTGGGCATGACCTACACTCATCAATCATTATTATTGTTGTTTTCTTTATTGCTATTATTTAATCTAACCTAGCATTCAAAGAAAGCAATGATAAACAAATGATAGAAAAGGAAATTAATGTCTTATTTACAAGTTTCTTTTGAATGTAATAAAATGACCATGCCCCTAGTCAAGCTCAGTCGAAGCGTTTACCTACCCCTGGCATTGAGGACTCAGTACTAGTGGCACGTCTTTTCGTTTTTCTTTCAATTTGTGCCCAGTCTTTGCTTTTTCAGGGTCACTATTAGACCCATCTTGACCTATTTCTTCTAATCTACCCCTAGTGGCTTGGCCCTCATGTGCGCCTCTGTTAGGGCTTGGTTGTATGTCCTCCTGGTCGACCATTGCTGGATGTGACCCTTTCGTGACTTTATCTACAAAATCCAGTGGCTTAGGTGGAGCCTCTTCTCAGGCACGAACGACTTGGGGTTGCTGGTAGAGTGAATTGAGTGCCTCCTCTATGTCATACCAGTCTTAATTAGTGTATTCATCATATATGGGCCACTCTGCATCTTCCCCCATCATGTGCAAGAACATTTGTGAAACTGACCCTTTCTCATACCAGGGGTTTGAGTCGTACCATTCCTCAAGAGGTTCTTCATCGTATAGCTCTATTGAGGGTCCTTCATTTTTCTTTCAATTTGTGCCCAGTCTCTGCTTTTTCAGGTCACTATTAGACCCATCTTGACTTGTTTCTTCTAATCTACTCCTAGTGGCTTGGTCCTCATGTGCACCTCTGTTAGGGCTTGGTTGTATGTCCTCCTGCTTGACCATTGCTGGATGTGACCCTTTCGTGACTTTATCTGCAAAATCTGGTGGCTTAAGTGGAGCCTCTTCTAGGGCACGAATGACTTTGGGGTGCTGGTAGTGTGAATTGAGTGCCTCCTTTACACCATACTAGTCTTAATTAGTGTATTCATCATATATGGGCCACTCTACAACTTCCTCCATCATGTCCAGGAACATTTGTGAATTTGACCCTTCCTCGTACCAGGGGTCTAAGTCGTACCATTCCTCAAGAGATTCTTCATCGTATAGCTCTATTAAGGGTCCTTCGTTGCCTAACTTCAGCGTAATGGGTTCCCATGCTATCCTAGAGTCTACCTAATGGTTAGCCCTGACAATAATCACCTCCCCTTGATAGTTGAATTTGAGAAGTTGATGTACAAGGGATGCTACAACACCAACTTCTGCTAGCCAAGACCTCCCAAGATTAGTGGTTGAGCGAGATCCTCCTCCATTACAATAATTGTGGTGGTGTTGGTGTGGGGACGTATAGTGACATCCAACTGAATCATCCAAATCACTTCTCTTTGACTTCCAACATAAGTCATGCAGGTGAAGTGATGCTTAGTAACCTTAATTTCTTCAATGCCTAGGGACTTCAGGGTGAATAGGGAGCAACTACTCTTGTTGGCACTAGTATCGACGAGTATCCCATGGAGCAAACTACCATTTATGTGTGCATTGATGATCAGTGGATGTGAACGCTCCTCTAGCATGGGCAATTCTACATCCTAGAAGATGATGTTCTCCTCTTTGAACTTTGTAATGAACTCTCTCGCTAGGCCAGAGTTGTCATGGTCAACGACTTCTTCCTTATCCCATGGTTTGTTGTCGTCTTGGGTCTCGCATCCTAATGTGTCGTCCCAAGGATCGTCTGGATCCTCCTCTAGCCATGTCTCCAGCTTGGGCATCATTGGTACATCCTGTTCCTCTTCGTCAATACCCGATGGCCCTACGTCAAGGTTTGCTCACATGTGCTGGATAAGTATCGATTCTGGTGGAGTAGCTGGCTGGACGTCCTCGACCTCCATGTGGGCTACTGAGTGATTAAGCATGGGGTCTTAGTAGCTTTGTGGTGGAGGGACAACGTTGTGGCTTTTCTTCCTCTATTGTTGCCCTTGTTGGGTGTACTCTATATAGTTCAAAGGATGCTAGTATTAGGGTTGTTGCTGCAGCTGTGTAGGTTGGCGTTGCCTCTATTGGTATTGTGGTTGGACAAGCTGATTCAAGCATGGCACTGGCTGCCCCTGGTGCCAGACTAGTGATCCTTGATATTGGACTAGAGCCATGTCGCCTGTGATGCCCTCATATGTGTACCCCGTGGTCTTCATCTTATTGCACCCTCGTTCGGACTCCAAAAATGAAAAGTCCTCTCTGTTACGAAGGACTCTTGTGATACGATCATGTAACTAGGAGTACATTTGGAAGTCACCCATCAGTAGGCCTGCCTTGAGTACCCCCGTAGTATTCCTAGATATGATCAATTCAGGGAAAGGTGGTGAATTGACTTTGGGGTGCTTGGTCTTCAGGGATATAACACTCTGATCGGGCTGCCATGTCCCTCCATCTGTTGGCAAAAGTGGTGAAGTCCTCATCTGATCTCATCTTTTCAGCGAGGAGGTCACTAATTATTGGCTTGTGCTGGATGCGGTAGACGTACTGCTGTAGAAATTTATTCAGCACAAACTTGAAGTCATTGAGGTCATAAGTGGTGAGCGTGTTGAACCACCTTAGTACTTCTCCCTTGAGGCTTTTGAAGAATAGACAAATTGTGAGCCCATTATCGTGTTGATAGGGCAATGAGTCCATAGTGAAAGTGACTAAATAACTTCTTGGATTGCCTGTCCTATTGTACTTCTACATTTTGGGCATCTTAAATCCCAACAACAAGACAAAAGGAGGGAATCTGGAGGTCTCGAAGCCAACTAGTGCTCTTGATGTGACTCTCGCCTTGCTAGTACATCTGCAATCATTCTTTTAACGTCAAGGCTTGGAGTGGCTATTTGCCCTTGACCTTGGTACCCTTGGAACTATGGGAGCTGTTATTGCTGAGAGGTACCATGTTGAAAGGAAGGAGGGTCGAGCCTGAGTGTAGGATGGGAACTGCATGGTTAGAGGTAGAGTCGCCCCTAGGTATGGGTTTGAGTGGTAGCTTAGTAGGGATTGTGTAGCTTTATGGGCAGAGGAAGGGTAGACAATTGTAGTAGAGTATGGTGTGGAGGGCTGCATTTATGGGCCATGTGTAGGTAAACTTATCATCAGGCTTGGTGGCATTGCGTACGTGTTTCCCATGAGAGGTGTGGTTATTAGGCCCTAGTAATATGGGGAGGAAGGTCCATGTGTAAATGAAGTTTGTGGACCAAATGCGCTATGATAGGCCGTGAATTGGTGGGCTTGGTTAATTGCCCATTGTAGGTAATGGCTCATTCCTCCTCCTCTACCTTGCTTAGCAGACTGGTCTCCATATGAAGTTGGGGCATTGAAAAGGAACCTGTGTGGATCATTGGAGTTGCTTGCTTGAGCTACAGAAGTTGACGCCATGAACATGTTGGAGTAGCCATTGTAGGAGTAGCACGTTTCTACCATCTTTGATTAGCCCTCTTGGTGGTCCGCTCTTCTCAGAATATTGCAAATACTAAAGAAGAATTACAGACTCTATAAAACACTACTTCTAAAAGAAAGGAAGTTACAACTTTAATGCAAATGAAATACAAAAAAGTTTACAAATTGTTTAATAATGAAACTAATGACCTAGGATTGCCTCTGAAATCCCTGTAACCTATTATAACATGCAAGCACAAATCACCCTGCAAACAAGGCACTCAATGTTGTCTGCCTGACGTCGCCTATAATGGTAGCATTGAAACTCGTCGCCTATTTAGTAGGTAGTAGACAGTGGTACCGGTCAAACAGGTTGCTCATGTGCCTGTCCTTTCCAACAGCCATGTTTTGTCTTTGACAAACTACACGGTCAAGCAAGACTAATCAACTAGAGAAGTTTGCAAATAGAATGTCGATTTTACTTGTTTCAATAGTTCATTAATGGCTTAATTAATATGCGTTCTCTCAACCCATTTGGGTTCCTATAGAAAGGGTACGGCTTTTCTTCTTGGTTTTAAGGTTACACTCAATGGATTTTGCTCTTCTTGGTACCACCCTTAGACCCTTGGGAGGTCTACAAGGGGGGCTTGGGAGGTTTACAAGGGGGGCTTAGATTGTGGGTTTGTCTCTCTATAGAGGGACCTACAACCTAAGATTTTGTCCTTAGGATCGGTCCTACCAATCCACAAAAGTAGTAAATAAATAGAGAACAATAAAGTATCAAGTATTTACTAGGGTATATTACTGACTCGAGGAGAGAGATGAAGTCTGAAATATACCCGTAGGACATCTTAAGTTATCAATCTAGGAATCACAACCAAACAGAGCATTGGAGAGCAACTTGCACTGGCCCGGTTCACTCAGTCTGATTGCTCTAAACTAGAAAGATGTTTTGCTTAAGGGATTTTAACTTTATTGTAAAACAAATAGTTTCCACCATAGTGGTGGATAGAAGACAAACCTAAAAACTAATGAAAAAACTAAAGTACAGGTGGCCAGGTTGATTATTCATTTTATTTTTAGATGACTGTAGATTGGTTATTTTTTATTATTTGTGTTGTTCCCATCATGATCACCACTTTCTGTCGATGCGGTTTTAGGGGGTGTTGATGGAGAGTCATCACCATGTCAACTCACTTTGAAGATCCTTTGTGATCGCCACTTGCCAATGTGCTTTCACCGGTTGACAAGGTACCTTATGGGAGATGATAATGGATGGATGTGGATCCTCGGCTCATTGGATCGTTGGCAGGGTGTCATCCAGCAGTATCCTCGTACTTTGTAATCTTCCTTCCCTTCAAAATAAATAATAAAGAAAACAAAATTTTGGATTAGATCTAGGTGTAGTAAATAATAAAAAGTTAAACAACAAATAACATTAATAAATGAAATGAAACACTAACCCAAGATTATCCCCACATGCATATGTCATAGGCTATATTATGAATGCAAAGGATTATGTGAAAGAAAAAAAAGAATAATTGGAAGAAAATACTCCCTTCACCTTCGTAAGTTGTGGAGTGGATGGAGGAAGTGGAGGCTTGACGAAGTTGTGGAATGCCCTTTGGCTATTGGACAGGAGATCTTTCAGATCTAGGATACCATGGGGGATTGAGACAAAGTGGAACTAAGGATCATAGATCTTTCAAGGTTCCTCTCCTCTAGGGTCTTTAACTGGCTCCTTAGGATTTCTGAATTGCCTCCCCTAAAACTCTTGACTAAAGGGGTCTATTTATAGAGTTTAAGAGCTCCAGATCTCGTCAATGACAAGTGAGAAATCAATGGTTGGGATCAAACTCACTAAAATAGGCAAAAATCTCTTTTTAAATCTCGTCGCCTACTGACCTAGTGAAAAAATCATTCAGTCGTTGCCTAAACAAGCGATGAATCTGAAGATTCCAATTCTGCCACACGTAGTGAATTTGTGTCCAAATGGCAATAGAATCTGCCACGTCAGCTAGTCACTGGTGGGGCAGACGTCGAGAAATTAAAAAGGTAAATTTTCGAAAATTAAGATCCCTAAGTATCTTGTTACGAATCTATTAATCAAATAGCGACCATATCATTAATTTAAAATTATCTTCCTAATAGAAGGATTTTAAATAAATTCCAAATTCAATTTAAACTTAAAAAGATAAGTAAATCAAATTTGAAAGTTTAAATCACCCATAATTGCGAAAATATCAATTGAAATCAAATTTATATATGATTTAAAATAGATTGGCAATCATTTAGATTTTTTGGATTTTATCTTTATTTGTAGTCATTATCTTTAATTAAATATAAGTTATAACATTAAAATGTGATAACTTATCATAAAAACCTCATTTTTAGTTAAATAAAAATAAGTACTCTTAATTATTAAGTCATCTGAATTTCTATAATTTTCTAGAATTATTTAGCATTTATAATGATATGCATTTATATTTAAGTGTTGGAAAATTATAAAAATTATTATAATTATGGGAAAAATCATGATAATATTTATAAATATCTCATATATCATATTAAGGCCCGGGATGATAAAATATATAGATAGAGATAACCATGATTTCTGTTGCCTAATATTGAGGCAGTAGTATATCTCGTCGCCTCCTCATACGGCGATAAGGCATGTCGCCTGCTATATAGGCAACACCTTAGTTTTTTTATGTTTTACCCCTTTATTTTTTATCTTAATCCATAGAAGTCTATTAAAAGCCCGAAAAACTTCAAAAATTCCATGAAATTATAAAAACATCTTCTTTAAGATTAAGATACCCAAATTTACTACTAATTTGAGTAAGGTGGAAGTATCAGCTCTACCACAACTGATGACTCTCAGCGAAAATGTTCAAGGGACTTGAACCTGCCACTGGTTCAAGTGTGTTAGCTCTGCCACAGCTAACGACCTTGAAGCAAGTAAAATCAAAATGTTTTTAAAGAAGTCATAGAAAATCTAGAAAATATGTTATATATCCTTAGCTGAGTAATCTAAGGTGTCTCAATGGTTCCTATCCTAGATAGACTCTAGGAAATGCAAAAATAGGATATCTACAGCATTCCATGCACGTCCTGTTGTATTTATGCTCTCCACCCTACCACTGACATGGCTGCTGGAGAACCTACTGGACTCACCACCACCCCATCGGATAAACCAACCATCATTGCCTGAACACCTAGCCACCACCATCTCTGGCCATCAAACCACTAATCCATCATCGAACAACCACCACTACACCCACATATCTGGCCTATTGTGTAGCCTCTCTGATCCACTGCACAACCACATCCTATTTACAACCACTACTTAGCCACCCCTACTGACGAGCAGCCTCTGTGTAGTCTCCTCTATTGCTAGCCACTTCATCCTTCTCCAACTCTAGCCACCACGTCCCTTCCAAGACACAGCCATGAAACAACCACTACATTAAACCCAAAATTTTCAAGGCGTCATCACTTCAACCTCCCACATCTAGCATCATCACTCTAGCTCCGTTGTCGCCAATCTGGAAGAACACCACAGCAGGCCTCATTAGAAGGACACTTAGGCCACACACACCGGTAAGCCCCTTACCATGTTGATCATGCCTGGTCGTTTCTGCTTCAGCTACTTGGTTTTCTCATCATCCTATTTGCATGTTTCCTTGATGGGGTTTCTGTGTTTTCCATTCATACACCACATCCATCACTTCCAACGTCAGTGACGGTTTCACTTTGCCCATGCTAGGGCAATGGCCAATGTGCATGTGTTGACCTATCTAACCATGTCCTCCCTCTTCCTCTCTCTCCACCGAGCTACTTCAGCAATTTTTTGGTGCTCCTTGCTGCCTACATGCCTAGTCGAGCTTGGAACTCTACCATAGGTTAGCGAGAATGGTAGGAGGGGTGTTGCATCTTGGTTTTCCTTCATGCATTGCATCCATTCATTCTTTGTCGTCTCCTGTCACTCCCTTCCACCTCAAATTACCTCCACGAGGCTCACTGGAGCTCACGATCAAATTCCATGGCCATGAGAGATAGTAGCGCCTACTAGTTGAAGAGGGAGGTCGAAAGAAACGTTCATGCATCCTAAGTCTATGTTTGCTGATCATAGTTGCTCACTATAATTCATTCATGCATCCTCAATGTGTATTTTCTTGCTGTCATTGCTTTGCATTCACCATCGTGCGATGAAAAGCTCACTGATCTACTGCATATGTTGGCTTGCATGCACGACTCATGTAAAGGACTCACGTCCTACTACTGTGGCTTGCTCTCGTGGTTTGCCAGTTCCATAACAGACCAGTTGGCCAGAGCACCGACATGCATATCTTATATGTTTTCCATCCTATTTTCATGTTTCTTGGTTACCACTCTCTATTTGTTTCCACATATCATTTCATCATGACATCAAGTTGTGACCATGTCAGCGACTGGACTTCATGCATGCGAGCACACAAAATCGATAAAGTTACAGCAAATATGATGAATCTGAGCAAGGACACTCGACTTGAAAACAACAAAGCAAAACAAAGATGGATAAGGAAAAATGAAGTTGCCACCTAGTCTATTTGGGATCGAAAGATAAGGAGAACTGAATGCATAGAAATGCAAGAAAAAGGATGCAAATGAACATGTATGAATGTGATCTAGTGCGAAGGGTGGAAAACCATGCAATTTAGTGTTTAATCATGCTAAATGAATACTAGACCTCCAGTCAAAAGAACTTGATATAGTAAACATCATCCCCCTATAAATGAATGTGGGATGCCGAAAAACATGGAGGAGAATCATGCAATGTAGGCAAAGACATGCAATGTTAGAGATCAGGAGGAATCATGCTAGAAAACAGAAGAGAAACCAAAAATAGAGGTGCAAAAGTGCTCAGCAGACTATCTGTCTTGAACCAGGCAACCTACGTAGGCTATTTGCACCGATCATCTATGCAGACTAGATGTGCTATAGGAATTTGCTAGAACAATTGCAGAATGAACTAGTGAGCTTTTCATCACACTAGGGGGCAATGCAATGATGAAAACCACAAATACAGTACATGGGAAGCACGAGGGAATGCAGATGAATAGGTTTGGATGCTAGGATGCAAATGTGGTTGTGCGGATGCTCCTACCCACCTCACTCATTGTCGGTTGGGTTCAGACGATGTCTACAACCATGAACTCAAGCTACAGGCTTTGCGGAACCATGCCGACGCTATTGGAAGATGGAGGGATCATGAGGAGGGGCATGGATACTAATGGGATGAAGATGGATGCAATGCAGGCCTTTCGCCACCTTCACCATGTCTTGCCAAAGTTCACGAGCTTGACTGAAAGGCTGGCCACCAGGTGATGGAGATGAATGCTATGCAAAGTGTTGTGTAATTGCAGGAGGCAAGGAAAGTGTTGCCATCACTAGAGCTGTGAAGAGCTGAGGTGATGGTGAGGGCACAAGTATAGTGGAGTGTGCTTGTGGAGCTATGGCTGGGTACACTAGAACATTAGGGGTCTTAAGGAAAGGGTCAAAAGCAGGGTCAAGGGAAAAAGCTATGTCTAGTATTTTCTATCGAAAAGCTAGTAGATGTTGCACTTGCACAATAGAGGACTCGTTGACAGGCAAGCTAGAAAGTGAAGGCACGAATGTGAGTAGGGGTATGAGGGCAGAAGAGGCAATAGGGAGAGACCCTATAGGAGAGGCTACCATAGCAGATTGGACTCCTACAGCAGGAAGGCCCTGGGAAGGGACGATAGGCAAGACCTCCGGTGTTTGGGAGGTGGTCACTAACGGAGTCTTAATGACGGACCCCAGATCGATTAGGGTCTGCCATTGTCCTAAAGTAAAAGGTACGAAACCCTTGAGTGTACGATAGTAGTGCGCATAGGAGGAGGAAGGAGCAATAAAAGGAGATAGAGGGATCGAAGCCAGGACCCCCTCCGAAGCAGTAGGATGAGACTCACTTGTTTGCCAAGCCATGATAGACCACGAGCGGGTACAAACAGGGTTATGACAAAGAGAATAGGAATGAGTCCTAAGACAAGCTATGGTCGAAGGCAACACTAGCTCAAGGATAAAGGAGAAAGACTACGGGAGGCAACCCATGACAAAGACGCTCATGCTCTTGACTTAGGACCTAGCACCAAGCTACCTATGGAAATAAGCAGGAACAACAGGTATCAAAACCTAAGACAAGGATGCAATGCAAGTTATTAGGGGGGCATGCATGACACACAATGTAGATGAATGTTTTAGAATGCGCACTCTTACCATACATGCCTCGAGTGGGCCATTCACCTAGGACTCTCTCATGGGTTTGGGATTTGACACAGGCCAAAAAGTAAGGTCCCCACTCTAAATCCTAACCAAAGCTTAAGCAATGAATGGGTGGTGCATTAGGAGCCTCGACTCTTACCAAAGCAATGAACTGCATCCTCTACTAACATCAACACGACCTCGGACAATGGGGATAAATCAACGACACATCCTACACTAAAGTCATAGATTGGGCAATCAAAACTATCCATCGTAGACTGTGGGTGGACATAGGAGAGGCGAAGATGTATTTTTCTAAAATGCTCAAACATACGATATGCTTTATATCTTTTACTTGCAAGTTTTATTAAGCCACATAGGGATGAGAGTGTATTGAAGTCTCTAGTTCTGCTTAAACATTATTTTTATTGTTGTGATTTTTAGATTAGGCCACCAGGTGAAAGCGAACATGTCTATACTTTCCCTAGAATGGCAAGTATAGAAGGGGAAGAAGACATTGACATATGTCAAGCAAGCAAGCATACAATAGGTAAAAGGCATAATCATGGCATGTACATGTGTCGTGTTAACATGATGGTGAAAAGACAAAACATCCATCACATCAAAAGGTAGCTAGCATGGCATGTGTGAGTGTTGTGGCATAGCAAGTATGTAAAGGAAAACACTCAACAAGCAAAAGGTATGTAGAAGCAAGTAATGTAAGTGTAAGCAAATGCAAAGAAAGGTGACAAGCAAGCAAGCCTTCTAGGCATCACCTGGGTAGACGAAACCCATCATCGGGCCAACTACATGGATTTCAAGTCCATTCCTTGAATGTTGGACCATCACCTGGGCTTGGGCCTAGAGTTTAGGGTTGGTTTATGGTGTATTAGAGGACAAGGACCCATGAGTCTTGTATGAAAACCAGACTCGTGAATCGATAAGGTCACGATTGAAGATGGTGAATCCAAAGAAGGATACATCGACTCGAAGACACCAAGGAAAAAGAGAACAATGATGGATAAGGAAAAGGGAGTTGCCACCTAATCTTTTTAACAGAAAGACAAGGAAAACCAGATGCATAAAAATACGAGGAAAAGATGCGAATGAATGCAAATGGATGTTAAATGAATGTGTGCATGCTCCATGCCTAATGGACTTGACACGAATGGTCATCATAGGCCAGAGAAAGGTTAAAGACTCTCGTTACTCATGGGGAAAGTGTTAGGCACTGTCATATGTCTAAAGAGTCAGTCTTTCTAGATTAATCGCTCACTTGTATGTCGCTAATGCAAATGCTTATGTATGCTTGCTAAGTCTAAGATGGATGAATGCCACATGCCAATGTAAATGGGATGAAGTGGTGGAAAACGATGTAGACTAACACTTAGCAATGCTACATGAGCTTTAGACAAAGGCACCAATGTGTCGGTCAAAAGAATACCAAGTAGTAAGCATCATCGCCCTATAGATGAATGCAGAATGTCAGAAAACATGAGAATCCAATGCGATGCAGGCAAAGGAATAAAAGTAACATGCATGAATCTAGACATGAAAGCAAAACAAGTGCGAATGTCGAAAAACTATGCTATGTGTAGACACCCCGATTTTGAGGCGGCTCGTAGGTGAACTCTCCAGAGATGTTGCTTTGGATACGGTAAGCCTAACCTCAGTTGAATTTTATCTGGCACCGTGGTTACCCTAAGCCTATAGTAGACTCATGGTCCAAGTTACAATTCAAGCAATTAGATCTGGAGCACCAACGTGGAGCACCACAATGGAGCACCAAGCTAGCAAACCAAGCTGGCGCACCTAGGTGGCGCACCTTGGTGGCGCACCTAGGTGGAGCACCAAGCTGGAGCACCATTGTGGCGCACCAAGTTAGCGCACAACCACTTTTCAAGGTGCTGGCTGTTGGCTTTCCATCTTCTATGCTTGTAACCTGCAGTTGCGAATATTCCTCACGAATCTATGCAAGGCTGTTGAGTTTCGAGGCCTTTTGCATCCCAAGGAGTTACCTCTTGAGTTTCTTTAAAAAGCCATCCATTAGCAGCCTTTTTCCTCTTCTTGGTTGTCCACCCTCTCTTAGCAAGTCACCCATTCCTAGCAACCTACACCCCAACTTCCAGAGCACACTCCCGCATCCCTGAGCATTCCCAACTGAGTCCAAAGCAACAAGGAGGAGATACCTTGAGCCATCCAAGGAGGAGACACCCTAGGCAAGGTAAGGTCCTTTACTCATCTCTCCACTTAAGTTTTACATAACATTCTGGATAAAACCTGCTATTAAACTGATATATTGTCTATATAGTGATGTTCTTTCGTGCCTTTTTGTGTTATTTTTGATGTTCATGATACTCCCTTCTATGTTCATTGCTTCATTGCCATGATGACTTTTGCGATGTATGATATTTTTAGTAATGAATCATAGTCCTATGTGATCACTAGTTATGGAACATGAACTGTAATACATCCTCTTTACATGTCTTATCATTTTCGCATGCTCCTTAAGTCAACTAAATCACTGTATGAATCATAAAATCCATCAATAGTTACTGCAGTCCATATAAACCCATGAACATGCATGACTTGAGGAAAGAGTGATAAGAGTGTTTTAATGCTTGTTTATTTAACATGACTAAGTTTTCTGACATCTAAGTAGATGATCTGAATAATCAGTAACCCAATTCATTGCATGCATTTGGCCCAGACTCTGAAATCAGACTGCAGTCTGATTCATAATTTCTAGGGTGCACCAAACTGGCGCACCAGGCTGGTGCACCAGCCTGGTCACAGGGTGCAGGCAGCTCATTTTGCATTATGATTTGCATGCCATACTGTTTGTCCTGGACTTTGATTTTCCTGATGTTTTATCCCTTATATGCCATGTTCTTGCTTGCATGATTTCAGCATGTAATAGCATCCTTTGCATTAGTTTTGCATCTAGTGAAGTTTGGCTTGCCACTTGGGTAAGGTGAGCTGGTGGCTTTCTAGAACTCTTTGTGTGGAGTTCTTTTGTATCAGTCCATGATCCCGACCCAAGTGGCGTAGTTGGGATTCATTAACCTTCATTAGAGTAGGGAGGTGTGGTCTTGTGTGAGGCCTATTGCCCTTGAGCACAAGACCTATGTCTTGGGTTTCCTCTTTCCTTTATGACTTTGTGGAAGAGAAGAGAACTCACATGTGATCAGGTCTTTTAGATGTCCATGATGCATTTTCAGATGGTTTTATGCATGTTTGCAAAGTTTTATATCACATGGCACATTATTCTAACTTACTGTCTGATCTGCATTTTGATAAGCGCACCACATAGGTGCACATAGTTGGTGCACCAGTCTGGCGCACCCAACAGGCGCACCTGCCTGTTTTTCGCTCACACAGTAGCTTTTTTGGCACGGTGTTTGGCATGATTCCCGAATTGCTTTGCCTTTGGTTTTGTTTGGGTGTCTTCCGGGATATATCAGGATGACTCTAATCTATTTTCATCCACATTTGTGCATGGTAGCATAGGTTTTGCATATAGCAAAGCGAGGACGTTAACCACCCGATATTGTTGGATTCGTGATTATATCCATGCAATATATTTGCACCGGTGTTTGATCCACAACTTGGGTGACATTTCTGAGCATTAGGACACATCCTACAGTCCCTCTATCCATGTTTAGCATAAGGCACCACTTGTGTAACACCCCAGTGCTACACAACAGTATGAGAACTACCCAAACACAATTAAAGGCAACTAAGTAGCAATATTAAAATAAATAAAGCTAACTACCCAGACCTGTGTGCGGCAAGTGTAG
>JAMKQA010020259.1:0-23950 GCA_024699735.1 Posidonia australis
ATAGCAAGAGGCTGAAAAGCCAACATTTCATTGGAGAAATCATAGAAGACCGATTTTATCGGGCGTACGAGGGTGCCTAACACCTTCCTCGTACGTAACAGGGATCCTTACCCACATCTTTCTGGTTTTCACAGACCTGTCCTATTGTTTCACATGATTTTTCATGTATATGGTTTCCCTTGTCTTCCATAATAGACTAGGTGGCGACTCCTGCATTTCTGCATTTTGTTTTGTTTTTCGACGTGATTTTGCCGACCGTTTCGCATCTTTTTGCGAATGTCCTCGCCAGCATGGTTACAGGTGGTCAGTAACCTATTCAGTTGAATGCCTTTGGTCCTAACTCTGAGATCAGACTGCAGTCTGAAACAGAGTATTTAGGGTGCACCAAGCTGGCGCACAGAGCTAGCGCACCATCTCGGCGCACGTGCCTGGTCGCAGGGTGCAGGCAGGGTGCAGGCAACCAACTTTGCATCATAATCTGCATGCTATTCCGATTGTCTTGGACTTCGATTTTCATGATGTTTAATCCCTGATATGTCATGTTCTTGTGTGCACGACTTCAGCATGTGATAGTATTGTTTGTTTTAGTTTTGCATCTAGCATAGTCAGCCTGTTATTGGGGTCTGGTGAAATGGTTGCCCCATGGACTCCTGTTTGAGGAGCTCATATGCAATAGTCGATGATCCAGGACTGGGTAGCGTGGCTAAAACCCATTAGCATAAGAACTATATCATGCTTTCTTGGGTTTCCTCTTTCCTTTTTGACCTTGTGGAAGAGAGGAAAACTCACTTATACGTGATCGAGAGTTTTAGATATTCATGATACGTTTTCAGATGAATTTATGCATGTTTACAATATTTTATATCATTTCACTGGCACACTTTTCTGGCACACATCAGTAGTGCACCAGACTGGAGCACCAGTCTAGCGCACCAGACTGGAGCACCAGTCTAGCGCACCACACAGGCGCACCTGCCTTTTTTCACTGCACACAGTAGCTTTTTGGCATGATATTTAGCATGTTTCCTGATTTGCTTTGCCTTTGGTTTTCTTTGGGTGTCCTCCTGGATATATCAGGAGGACTCCAATCTATTTTCATCCATTTCTATGCATGGTAGCTTAGGTTTTGCATATAGCAAAGCGAGGACGTTAGCCACTCGATGTTGTTGGATCCATCGTCATATCCGTGCAATATCTTTACACCGGTGCTTGACCCACAACTTGGGTGACCTTTCTGAGCATTAGGACACATCCTATAGTCCCTTTATCCATGTTTAGCATAAGGCACCACTTGCATATAGAGTTGCATTGCATATCACCCTCGGGCGTACAGAGACAGGCCGAAAAGCCAACATTTCATATAAGTAAACGAGAAACCCAAGAAAGATCGATTTTTCGGGCGCACGAGGGTGCCTAATACCTTCCTCATGCATAACAGGGATCCTTGCCCATTTTCTGGTTCATGTTGACCTTTTCCATTGGTTTTTATGGCATGGTTTTAAATGTTTTAAAATGGTTTTCCTCGTCTCCCGTTTTCAAGTAGACTAGGTGGCGACTCCTGCATTTTTATCATTTGCTTTTTACTATTTTGCTGTGACTTTGCCGACCCTCGTGCATTTGGCCTTTCATGCCAGGCATGAGGCTGTCGCCGGTATGGTTACAGGAACTGGCAACTCCGTTGGGGAGAACTAGATCCCGGCTTTCGTTTTGGATTTTTCGTTTACTTTGGCTTTTCTCCTTGTTTGCTTGTTGTCTCTTTGTAATTTAAGTTGTATCTTTCTTACATGCATGCTTTTTGTATGATGGGTGTTTGCTTTCGCACATTTGCTATGCCACCACTTTTGCACATAACATGTACATGCTTTTTGTTTGTTAATAGATGGTTGCTTTGCATGTTTTCTTCCCTTCTTGTATATGCCATGTTTAGAAGGTTAGAGATATGTTTTCTCTCCCCTTTTGGTTAATAAAAACATGAAAACTAAAATTAATAAATCGGACACAGACTAGTGACAAATTGCAAACTTGCCCCCATGGTTTAATAAATTTGCAAGTAAAAGACTTAAAGCATATTTTGCATTCATCATATAGGGCATGCATCTTCTCATCTCTTGAGTCCACCTATTGTTTGCGAATGACATTTCCCAGTTTTCTCATTCTATGGCTATGGCGTGGGATGAGATACGGGTATGTCCCCTCTTGTCTAGGGTCGTGTCGGTGTTAGTAGAGGGTACAACCTACTGCTTTGGTAGAGGACGAGGCCCCGAACGCATCACCCGTTCACTGCCTAAGCATTGGCTAGGATTTAGAACGGGAACCTTTACTTTTTAACATTGAGTCGGAGACCCATTTACCCCTATGTGAACCAGAGTAGATAGCTTGGTTGGACACCCTCTAGATTGTGAGAGAGTGCATGCTAGAAGCATTCATGCATCTACATTCATACCACCATAAGCATTACATCTTTTCTAACTCATTTCTTTGTTTTTGTACAAAGAGTACCTGTTAGTGTGCGAGTTCCTTAGCTAGAGCTCGACGTTTGTTCCTTTTGCTGACACCCGACGAGACCCGGTTCTTGACCGCATCTCCCGAGTTATCTGTCACATTTGACGATAGCTCGTCCTAGGGTTCGTCTTCTTGTTCTCAGCCACAGTCCAATCCGTACCCGCTCACGATCCGTTATGGCCCAGCAAACCAGCGAGCCCCTTTCCTCTGCTGTCCTGGAGGAGGTTCCCGTTTCGACGTACCCTTCCATCGTCTCTGTCCCTATTGTCATTGCTGCCTCCACTTTTGCCTTAGCGTCCAGCGGACCTCCGCCATCCCAGTTCTGTGTCCCTTTGGCTAGCCCGCCTTCGGGGCCATCGGTTTGGTCTTCTGCTACTTTTGGGGCCTCAGCAGTTGAGTCTCTTCCCATGACCCTTCCCCAAAGTTCTTTTGCTCCTCCTCCTGAGGGCTATGTGTTTTCCAGCCCCCCCTCCGACTACGGCTGTTTCTGTAGTAGCTTCTCCCAAGTTTGGACAACTAGGTTCTCAACTTCCTGACTCCTTTGTCCCGTTTTGCCTCCATCCATTGGAGCCCCTAGTGATGATCCCATGACCGCGCAACTGCAACAAATGTCGGCTCTCGCCCAGTAGTTGTAGGTATTGACACTGGCGCTCCAGTCCTTTTCAGGTTTGTCCTTCTCGACTTCCGAGTTGCCTCTGCAACTGGCCCTAGGACCACAGATTGCACCCACTGCACCACCCCCACAGTCGTCGCCATCCCTCGTCTCCCCGGCGATAGGGGTGTCAACATTGCCATTTGCAACACCGCCACAACACCCACCATAGCATGCATCTCTACTATCTGGTGGCCAGCCTTCTAGGCTGGCGGGAGCACAGCCCGTCGTGAGCGTAGTACCAGGGGCCATTCCAGTCCAATAGCTCTTGCTCTCGCATTCTGCACCACCTATAGCACCACCCCCTGCCTTATCCTCACCCTTGTACTAGACACAGGGTTCATCGTTTGTCCCCTAGCACACAACACCCATGCACGGGTACACTGGCCATCTTGCTGTAGTACTAGACGACAGAATGGTGGATCCAGAGGAGCCCTTAGGGGCAACCCATACAGTGTACGTGGCACCCGCCTCGACTGCACAATCTGCTACTGCAGTAGCTCCAAACACTCTCCTTGTAAAGGTGAGTGATTTGGAGCGCACACTCTAACAAGTGCAAGGCAGGGACCGTCGGTCCTACTAATTCCGGGACCTCTGTTATTTTCCAGAGGCGACTCGCCCTCTGAACTTTCAAATCTCGGAGTTCAAAAAATACAATGGTAGAGGCTGCTCGATTTCCCATCTTAAAGCCTATGGCGGTGACCTCACTCAGCTTCAAGCTGACGAAAGGTTGTTAATCCGCTTGTTCCAGAAAAGTCTTACGGGGCCCGCGTTGAAGTGGTTCACTTCCCTCGACATGGCCACCATTAAGACTTGGGACGACCTCACACAGGCGTTCCTCGAACAATATTCCTTTAACCTCGACCTAGTCCCAAAGTTCGAGGACTTAGTCGCAATTAAGTAGAGGCCCCAAGAAACATTTGGGGAGTATGTTGGACGTTGGCGGTCTTTGGCTTCGCAGGTCAAAGATAGACCCTCCGACGAGGAGTCTATTGAGATCGTGATCCGAGGAGCACAATCAGCAGTTGGAGCTCTGCTCAGCATACAACCAGTTACCACTTTTTTCTACATTGCTTCGGATGGGCGCCTGTGTTGAGAGTTCACTGCGCGACGGCATTTTTCCAGTGCTCTTTGCATTTGCCAGGCAAGCCACTTCCTCACATAGTGGCGCCAGTAGTAGCAATAACAACAATAACCATAATGCCAATCCACCCAAGAGGCGGGACCCCTCCAGGGATACAGTCTCTTACATTAGATCCCCTTCTGCACCGGCGAATGTCCATCCGCCTCCTCAGCATCAAGTAGTTTATGCACCCACACCCACACCTGAAGCACCTCATGCATCACACATCACTCCCACTAGCACTCCAGTTTATCCTACCCCACCTGTGAGGATGTGCCCGCCATTGGCACATCCACAGCCAAGGCGGCAATGCCGTGATAGGCGCCACTACACCCCTTTAGTGGAGCCCTTGAGCATGGTGTTCCCTAAAGTCGCATCCCTCTTGAGGCTGCCTGAGATTCGCCCACCACCAAGTTTACTTCCTGCATGGTATAATATGAGCGCATTCTGCAATTTCCATCAAGTTGCAGGCCACTCGAAGGATAATTGTCTCACACTAAGGAACGCAATTCAGGACTTGATTGACCAGAAGGTCATTGTGATTAGCACGCAGGTGGCAGGCCTCACGCCCACATCAGCAGCCTCACAAGCACCATTAGCACAACCCAACATAGTTAGCCAGCCATTACCTCAGCATTCAGCCCCGGGAGTAGCAGGCCCCTCGGGAGTCAATTCCATCTTTTCTGTTGATTCTATCTGATCTTTTATTCGTCCCAATCGTAATCATGGTGTATCATCACTTTTTTGACGTCAGTTGTATCTATCTTTCCTGGGTGATTCCGAGGAGTCAATTTTTTTGATTCGGCCTACCATTAAGGACGTTTTTGCTCTAGCTCCAAATCCCGTCCGCTTTGAGCCTAAACCCTCTGATGTTTTGTACTGTGTCAATTGGTTCAAGCCTGTCAATTTCATTCCTGCCCTTGAACATTCATAGTGATCCCCGTTTGATGGTTGCAAACTTGTGTCGCAAGTGGGGATACGAGAAAGGAACCCCTTGGGCGATACGACCAAGGAATCGCCAAATCGGTCATGGCGGAAGAATGGAGAGAGCACGAAGGATTGGGATACGAGTATCAATACCAGCAGAAGAGACCCCTGCGCTTCGGTAAGTCCCCAAAGATGATCATTTCCCGCGATTTAACTAACTTCACTAGTGCAGGCGTCTTGAATCCAAGCCAGAGTTTGTTCACAGCCTCAATGTCACAGTCGCCAGCAGTTTGGATTTATTTAGAAGAATTTTTCCAGAGAATGATCATTCAGAGTCAGAGCAGACCTATGAACAGTTTCACAGTTGTACAGTGCTGTTAGAGTCAGAATAGTTGGCAGTGCATCAGGCAGCGACAGTACAAGATCTTGATCAGAAGGCAGACTCAGAGAGTCTGACAGATGATACAGTTGAAAATATTTTGTTCCAAGAACAATTGGAAGTGCTCGTGGAGGACTTAGTAGAGCACGACAGAATCAAGAAAGGGAAAACATTTGTTTCATCACTGCAGCTAGAATCACCAGGACCAAGCTTCAATTATGCTCCTCCAAGAATCGGAGAAAGTTTTCGCTGGACCGATGATCGTCACCCATCAACTTCTCCTAACTAAAAAGTGCTACTAGTGATCGTCGGCCACTCTCGAGCCTTGCAAAACGTTCCATTGTGGGCCATGCATCTCTATTTTTCTTGTTTATTGCATTCAAACATCACATAAATCTAGTCATATGCATTGTACTTTCTTTTCGTTTACACTGTAATCATAATATGAAACATTGGCATAACCATTGCCCGATGAGGAAAATCGGGAAGCCATCTTGCTTAGGAAGAGTTTTGATCCTCCTCACGTGTTACTACCTATGTGACCTAGGGAGTGATTATTTGTAAGGAATTGGACGAAATGTACAGATTCCTAAGGCGCCTATACCTCCTGAGGGAGAAAAAATGATAGGTCATGAGTGAGTGTGAGCCAAAAAAAAAAAAGAGACATCAGAGCACAAAAGAAATAGGAAGATAGAAGTTGCAAATAGAAGTTGACTCCAATGAGAGAGGCATGCAAAACGACTCTATCCCTATCACATAACTTGGAGAGTAGTCGAAGCATACACCTACCAAGCCCATATTTGCAAAGGGACTAGCCACCCCTTGTACATCCAAAAGAAAGAGAGCAATCACCCCTCAACCTAGATGTTTATTACCTCCAAGCAGGGATAGGGTTGGTCAGCATGCCCTTGATGGAGTAAAAGAAAAATAAATTATTGAAAAGAGTAGGTGTAGGGTCCTAAGAGTTTGGCATGGAGCCCATTTTATCCCGAAAGCCCATTGGTTGAGTGAGAGCCACCATAAACCCAGGGATCCGAGTAGCATCAAGTGAGTTGAGGACATTCTAGTTCCTTGTAGCAGGCAATGAAGGCTTCCTCGGGGCTGAGGGCATATCTTCTATACAGCATGCATAAATCTTACTTCCATCTTATAAGTCTTGCATAAATCATTTAGCATTCAGCATTTTTGATCGCTCTACTTTTGCATTTTCGCATCGCTTTGTAAGGCGTTTGCCCACGTTCCAACCAGGGACATGCCAGTTGCCTTTTTGAGTCGGAATATTGGCAAAAAAGGGATCTTCAACCAGGGGCATGTTAACTGCTCTTTGGTTGGAAGTAGGTCTTTGACTAGGGGCATGCCAACTGCCTTTCTAAGTCAAGGAGATCACTAGGACAATACTACTTTTAGGAGCATGAAAATGAGGCTTCTCGCAAGCACCTCAAAATAAGCCTGTCAATTGACGCAACACAAAAGCATAGCTGTTGTGGCACGAAAAGACAGGCGGAGACATGTATGGAAATAGGCCACATATCCATCGGATTTCTTCCAAAGTGAGAGTCAGCTCTGTCTGCCCAAAACGGAATGCATGGAAAGCAGATTTCCATAATCTAGCTACAACACATAACAAATGCCAGTTCACTTCCACTTTAGCAATATTCAGTAACGAGGGTGATATGCCCCAAATCTATAGTTGCTCACGATCTGCAGTAGTTAATGCACCAATCCATGTTTGCGGAACATCAGAACAGTGTCTAGGTGTCACCATGGTTGGATATCCCTGCATGGCATATGAGTTGGCAGTTATGGCAGTTACCCAGTGGTTCCCATCACATACCAGTTATGACAATTTCATTTCCAAGGTCAAAAGTGCAAAATGGCCACGAAAATTGCATTCTTTCCCTCAGTGTTTCGCAACTTGCATTTAAAGACGAACTGCAAAAGTGTTAAGAAAATGAGTGCACAAGTCTTCAAAAATGCACCAGATGGGGTAATTTGCAAAAAACCCCTTGACGTTGTGAAATTTGCAAAATAACCCACAAAGGGTGCGACAAGTCACATTTGAGCAGAAACTAGCTAGCACTCAGCAGAATTTCCAATATCAACAGCACAACAGCAATACAACCATCAGATGTTTGCCATTTTGCAATAAGGTCCCTCCAGTTTTGAAAAATTGCGAATACGCCACAACTTTTTTGCACAACTCGCAAACAAAGCCAATTAAGATCGAAATTTCAGCAAGGTCCTTTCAGAGGATGTTTCATGTGCATCTCAGCAAGAGCACTGAGTTCCATGCTATAGAGTCAACAGTAGGCACAATTGCAGTTTTGTCCCTTAGTGCGCAACTGAGCCAGCTTCCTTCCTGGGGGACAATCCAGGGATTATCGCTTTCTTTTTTCGGATTCTCGCTCCAGGCGGGTGAGATCCTTCTATCCATTCTTTTTTCGGGTTTTGGTGGGCGTGAAGTCCTTTTGTTTGACCTTTGACCAAACGGTCAAGGTCTTTTCCATTGCTTGCTTCGGATTCTCGCAGGCGCGAGATCCTTTTCTTTGGCTTCTGACCAGGCGGTCGAGGTCATTTCCTTATCCTTTTCTTTGGCATTTAACCGGACGATCAAGGTCATATCCTTTTGCTCGACCTTTGACCGGGCGGTCGAGGTCCTCTTCCTTGCTTTCCTTGGATTTTCGCGGGCGCGAGATCCTTTTCTTTGGCTTCTGACCGAATAGTCAGAGTCGACCTTTGACTGGGCGATCAAGGTCAGTTCCTTATCCTTTTCTTTGGCTTCTGACCGGGCGGTCGAGGTCATTTCCTTATCCTTTTCTTTGGCTTTTGACTAGGCGATCAAAGTCGACTTTCAACTGGACGGTCGAGGTCATCTCCTTTGCTTTTTCCGGATTCTCGCGGGTGCGAGATCCTTTTGCTTGACTTTCGATCGGGTGGTCAAGGTGTTTTCTTTTCCTTTTTTCCTTAGATTCTCACGGGCGTGAAATCCGTTTGCTTGACTTTCGACCGGGCGGTCAAAGTTGACCTTTGACAGGGCGATCAAGGTCTTTTCTTTTCCTTTTCCCTTGGATTCTCGCGGGCGCAAAATCTATTTCCTTGGCTTCTGACCGGGCAGTCAGAGTCGACTTTTTACCGGGTGGTCAAGGTCTTTTCTTTTCCTTTTCCCTTGGATTCTCACGGCCGCGAAATCCTTTTCCTTTGCTTTTGACCAGGCGGTTAGAGTCGACCTTTGACTGGGCGGTCAAGGTCTTTTCTTTCCCTCTTCCATTAAAATCTCGCGGGCGCGAAATCTTTTTCCTTGGCTTTTGACCGGGCGGTTAGAGTCGACCTTTAACCAGGTGGTCAAGGTCATTTCTTTTCCTTTGCTCTTGGATTCTCGCGGGTGTGAAGTCCTTTTCCTTGGCTTCTGACCGGGCGGTCAGAGTCGACCTTGGACCGAGCGGTCAAGGTCATTTCTTTTCCTTGGATTCTCATGGGCGCGAGATCCTTTTCCTTGGCTTTTGACCAAGCGGTCAAAATCAACCTTCGACCGGGCGGTCAAGGTCATTTCCATTCTTTTCTTCCAAATTCTCGCGAGCGCGAGATCCTTTTGCTTGACTTTTGACCGGGCAGTCAAAGTCGACCTTCGATCGGGCAATCGAGGTCATCTCCTTGGCTTTTTTTGGATTCTCGCAGGTGCGAGATCCTTTCCATTGGCTTTTGACCGGGCGGTCAGAGTCGACCTTCGACCGAGCGGTCGAGGTCATTTCCTCTTTTTTTTCGGACTCTTGCACACTCGAGGTCTTTTTGCTTGACTTTTGACCGAGCAGTCAAAGTCGACCTTCGACTAGGCGGTCGAGGTCATCTCCTTTGCTTTTTTCGGATTCTCGTGAGTGCGAGATCCTTTTCCTTGGCTTTTGATCGGGCGGTCAAAGTCGACCTTTGACCGAGCGGTCAAGGTCATTTCCTTTCCTTTTCCTTGGATTTTCGCGGGCGCGAAATCCTTTTGTTTGACTTTTGACCGGGCGGTCGAGGTCTTTTCTTTTCCTTGGTTTCTCGTTAGTGCGAAATCCTATTGTTCGACCTTTGATCGGACGGTCAAGGTCATTTCCTTTCCTTTGCTTTCCTTGGATTTTCGCGGGCGTGAAATCCTTTAGCTTGACCTTTGACCGGGCGGTCAAGGTCCTTATCCTTTTCCTTGGATGTTCGTGGGCGTGAAATCTAGTTGTTTGACTTTTTACCGGGTGGTCAAGGTCCTATTCTATCCTTTTCTCTTTTGGGTTTTTGCAAGCACGAAATCCCTTTGCTTGCCCTAAGTCCGTGCGGACAAGGCTCTCTTTCTTGCTTGACAAATAGTATGTTTGTCATGCCCCTTTTCTTTGGGCTGGTATCCCTAACTACTCGGTTGACAACCGTCATGCTGTCTAGCGATTGGGTTGACAAGACTTGATTGACTTCTCATATCCCGCCTCCTGAGGTTGATAACCTAAATAATCTGGCTTATGAGTCCGACAACTTAACATTTTCCTACCAGTGGTTCCCTCTGCACGTAGGATTTCCCTAATTTTTGCAATCTCACCTCATCATTAGCATCAACTTTGCATTTTACTTCCAAGCATCAGCTCTCGCATTTGTTTTTGCATTAACATCACATTTTCAGCATTTAGCTTAGCAGTCGCACGCACTTTGCATTTGCATATTTGCATGTGGCAACAAGTTATGACTTTCGGTGCATCCATCGGATAAGTGACCTAGTGCCTATAGCATACATCACTCCTCCGCAGCCTCAAAATGGAGGTATCTTGTCAACCCTGAGCATCAGTCTTGGTTCCTTTCGTCCCTCGACCTCGCTCAGGGAGGGGCATCTGTAGACACCTCGATTTTGAGGCAGCTTGTAGGTGAATCCTCTTGAAGATGTTGCTTTGGATGCGACAAGATTAACCACCTTTGAACCCTATTTGACATTTTAATTAGCCTAAGATCGTCGCAAAAACCGACCCCAAGCCTATGGTCTGGTAGCTAGGTGGGAGCACCATAGTGGAGCACCAACGTGGCGCACCAAGTTGGCGCACCAAGTCGGCGCCCTCACCTGGCGCACCGAGCTGGTGCACTCACCTGGCGCACAACCACTTTTCAAGGTGCTGGCTGTTGGCTTTCCATCTTCTGTGCTTGTAACCCTCATTTCATATAAGTAAACGAGAGACCCATGAAAGACCGATTTTTCGGGTGCACGGTGCCTAATACCTTCCTCGTGTGTAACAGGGATTCTTGCCCATTTTCTGGTTCGTGTTGACCTTTTCCATTGGTTTTTATGGCATGGTTTTAATTGTTTTAAAATGGTTTTCCTTGTCTCTCGTTTTCAAGTAGACTAGGTGGCGAATCCTGCAATTTTATCATTTGCTTTTTACTATTTTGCCGTGATTTTGCCGACCCTCGCGCATTTGGCCTTTCGCACCAGGCACGAGGCTGTCGCCGGCATGGTTACAGATAGTTTAGGATATCAGCCTAAGTGATAGTTTAGGTTATCAACCTAAATGATAGTTTAGGTTATCATCCTATGTGATAGTTTAGGATATCAGCCTAAGGAAAGGACATGACAGAACATCAGACCTGTCCGCTGATGATAGTTTAGGTTATCAGTCTAAGTGATAGTTTAGGATATCAGCCTAAATGATAGTTTAAGATATCAACTTAAGTAGTAGTTTAGGTTATCAGCCTAAATGATAGTTTAGGTTATCAACCTAAGAAAAGGACATGACTGGACATCAGACCTGGCCACCGAAGTGGTGATAGTTTAGGTTATCAGCCTAAGTGATAGTTTAGGATATCAGCCTAAGTGATAGTTTAGGTATCAGTCTAAGTGATAGTTTAGGATATCAGCCTAAATGATAGTTTAGGTTATCAGCCAAAGGAAAGGACATGACTGGACATCAGACTTGTCTGTCGAAGGGGTGATAGTTTAGGTTATCAGCCTAAGTGATAGCTTAGGATATCAGCCTATGGAAAAGACATGACAGGACATCAGACCTGTCCACCGAAGGGGTGATAGTTTAGGTTATCAGCCTAAGTGATAGTTTAAGATATCAGCCTAAGTGATAGTTTAGGATATCAACCTAAGTGATAGTTTAGGTTATTAGCCTAAGTAACAGTTTAGGTTATCAGCCTAAGTGATAGCTTACTTGTGGGGTTTGCTCTAGACCTCGCCCGAGGCCTAGAAGAAGATGAGAAAAGGACTTGTTCGGCTAAAGCAAGCCTAACAAAGGATACTGGATTCCGCTTGGCTAGAATAGTAATCCGGAATGGCTTCGTCTAACCGAGGCGAAGTCGGAAGGAAGGATAATCGAACTCTGCCCTATATGGTATAGAAGTATACGACAGCTTCACTTGTCTAGGCAGAGGCATTAGAACCGTACTCTTGACTGTTAGTCGGGTAGGCCCCAACGCCATGTCGACAGGCGGAAGAAGGCAGTAGTTGAACCAGTTGAGCACATGCTAGTGCAATGGCGATTTCCTATCAATCACAAACATTCAAACAAGCTGGCAAAAGTGTTCCAATGTATTTATTGCAATAATTGAATACAATGAAACGATTAGACTGTTTCAACATGTGATGAATCAGATAGCATAATGCGAATATTAGGAATCCGTGTCATCTCTGGATCTCTTAGCACCCTAAGCTTTAGGAAACAGTGTATGGCTCAGAGCAGTTCCATAGATCGACTAGGTTTCTTCAACTTCGGCTTCATAATCAGCTGAGCAACCCTTCCCTTTTATGACGGTGAGATTGTTCGATCAGGTGGAGCCGGTAAGCAGGCGTGATAGTTCTTTGGTCACAGCATAGGAGCTCAGAGGATACTGCTAGAAACGAGCTGGCTTCGGTCTTTGAACAAAGGAATCTTGTTGGTAGTCAAACTGTCGCATCACACGAATTGGATGATATTCAACACCACTAGTCAGTCCTGGGAGTATGATAAGCAACATGTCGGCAGTGTCAAAGAAAGCTTCAAAGTTGTGAATTGCTGAAGGAATGATGCGCTAGGTCACTTTGACTTCTGTCAAACTCTCCAATCGCTCATACTCTCTGCAAACTGATGTGAGTATGCGAGCATGACTACTTTGACAGTAGGTTCAAAGGCCAACCGTTGTGGGCGTAGGACCTCTACACCTAGATGAGCGGCCAACCACACTTGTACAAAAGCTCCACAACCATTGAAATGTCGGCAACGCCGCAATGACCGGTCTAGGGCCTGGTAGGTCTCTACCAGGATGACTGGGGCCAGTCTATCTGATGGGTTATCACTGCTAGAGTAATCTCTGCCACCTCAATGTTCACGACTATCCGGCCGTGGCTAAACACCAGCTCGCCTACGAAGCGTACAACAAAACCTTTCAGCCACATTTCATCGCCCAAGGAGGTGCGCATCTCGGCTACCTTATCAAAGTAGGTCAGTTGTAGCATGGGAGATTGTCCATCAGTACAAATAAGTTGCCGACCACAATCGTTGGTTGACAGGCCAGTTAGTTCACTCAATACTGAAGAGTACCCATCGCATCGCATAAGCACAGTAGGCTCAAGGAACTTTGGCAAGCGACACACCCGACGAACTTCCTTTAAGGTAGGAGTTAACTCAATTCTTCCGAAGCGGAATACATGGTTTGCTGGCTTCCAGAACTGGACAACTGCACACAAGAAGTATCAGGAGACCTCCACATTTGCAATGTTTAGGAATTTTGAGGAGATGTCGTAAGTCTGCAGCTTGTCGCGATCACTGTTTGTTAATTTCCCAATCCATGTCTAAAGAACGTCTAAGCACTGCATTGGTACGACCATCGTAGGGAAACCTATGATCAATGGCGGAACTTCAATTTCTCCTGATTCAGATCTGTAGAGCACATTTAAAATATTCAGAACGACAAATAATTTTGTTCCACATAATAATACTTTACAAAGCATAATGCAAATTGTAGACACCCCGATTTTGTAATCACTTGGCAGCAGGCTCTTCTGGAAGATGCTCTGGTTGCAACCATCATTCCTAAACCCTAACTCCATAGAACCCTAAGCCCACTTAGGCCCACACAAGCCCATTAGGCTCACACAAGCCCATTAAGCCCACACAAGCCCACTAGACCCACACTAGGCTCACACAAGCCCATTAGACCCACTAAAGCTCACTAGGCCCACTCTAGGCTCACATAAGCCCACTCTAAATTAATCCAAGCAAAAACCACTAGATTAAAACCAAAAAAAACAAAATTCACCTAGATCCACATAAAATCTTAATTAATTAAGTAAAATCACTAATTAAAACCAAAAATAAACAAAATTCACCTAAAACACTTAAAATCCAAATTAATCAAGTGAAAACCCTAATTAAAATCAAGCAAAATCCACTTAAAAACATTTAAAATCCAAATTAATCAAGTGAAAACCTTAATTAAAGTCAAAACCAAATAAAATCTATTTTAAACCACTTTAATCCATTTAATTTCAAGGAAAACCTAAATTAAACTCAAAAAACCCTAAAGTCATTTAATTAAGTTAAAAAATCCTAATTAAAACCCAAAAACTTTAATTAAAACCCAAAACTTTAATTTAAACTAAAAACTCTAATTAAAATCCAAAACCCTAAAAAACCTCTAAAATAATTAAATCCTTAAAATCCTAATTTGAAACTAATTAATTAAGTCACAAAAAAAAACCTAAAATGATTAAAATCCAAAAAAAAATCCTAAATCATTTAATTAATCCTAAAAAACCCTAACTTAAAATCTCATAATTAGATTCAAACCTTTAAAACCCTAATTTAAAAACAATTAAACTTCAAAATAACAAAATCAGAATTTAATTAAAATCACCAAAGCAAATTATTAAAATCAAATACAAAATTAAAAACTTAAAACAAATCAAAAACTTAAAACAAAATCAAAAACTCAAAACAAAATCAAAACAAAACAAAAAAAAACAAAACCAAAATGCTAAAACCAAGCCAAAAACCCAAAAAAAAAAAAAACAACAACAAAAGCCCAAAAGTATGGCCCGTTAAGGCCAACACTATTTCATTTATGCATCAACTAGCAACTTAGGAAACAAAAAAAGAAGAAGCTAGAGTGTCTTCTTCCTCCCCGCACCATCTCCCTCATTCCCACGAATGCCCAACCGCCATCACCCACGATCCTCCTCACCTTTCATTCCTCTTAAAAGTCTAGAGAAACCACCTAGAGGGTGGGGGGAGGACTGGACTAAACTGGAATGGCAAGAGGAGAGGAGATCTGGACAGAATGGAAGAGAGCGAAGAGGAGAAAAAGAGAGATCGCTAGAGAGAGGAGAGAACCTGAGAGCACCCTTATTTGAGCCCCAGACCATCCAGCCACTACCATTATATCCAGAGCACCTCCTCCATCTTCTTTTCTTCAACCTAGAAGCCTTCAGCCAGAGTGTCGTCGGAGAATCCAGAGCACCGCCGCGGAGCGACACAACACTAGGTACTCCTCTTCTTCCTCTGTTTCAATTCATAGCTTGCCTCGTAGTTGCCTCTAGGTTCCCCAAACCAGTTGTGGTGGAGCGGCGCCTCCTGCCCATTGCTGCATCGCCTCCGGTGGTGGGTTAGCCTCAAGCCGCTGGGCTTCAAGCAAGGCCCCACGGGCCTTCCTCCTCTCTTCTTCCTCCTCCTCTCTGGGCCACAACGCTCAGGGGAGGATTCTTTGGCCTCCCGTGGCCAGGGGAGGCGTCGTCGTCGTCGTCTCTGCAACCTCCGACCGCCGCTCCTCCGCCGCGAAGTCGTTGGAGGCCTTTGGAGGTCCCTGCCACTTGTTACCATTAAAAGACTAGGTGGTGACTCCATTTCTCTCCCTCTCGTCTCATCTTGACATGGCTGTGGCCTTCCTCCCCCTCTAGCGCGCCCCAGCGTCGGATCGGCCCCCGGGTCGTGGGCATAGTCACACAAATAAAAAGGTGCAGCATAACTGGGTTGAGTATCAAAAAGACTGGTCCAAGGCTAAAATTGAATGTTGGGATCGAAACTGAACAGGCTATTGAACAGACTAGCTTGTGCACATAGCCTCAACAGGAGGTTTGGGTTACTAACTGGTCAAGCCCAAGTGCCTCAAATTGGTGGGAAGAAAACGCCCACACCGATGGTCGGGATTGTCAGGTGATAGAGCCGACATTGGGTACTTAAGAAGTCAACTGTACCATTCAACCTCGAGAGAAACACTACACAACTCGATGATAAAGTTTTCACCGCTGGATAAGTTGCTTTAAAGTTATATGCAAGATTGAGAGTATCCTGCCAACTTCGCAGAATCGCAGTAGAGGCTAGAAGTAACGATTACAACCCTCATTTGCCGTCACGAATTGCTGTGTCTTGCGACTCATCTCTGTAGGGTGTACTAGAGGCCTGTGCTAGTGCCGAGGCTTGGAATGTGTCTGGGCTCTGACTGGGCTTCATCCTCAGGAATCCCATGCCTATTGCTGTGATGTTGGTGGATAGTTACTTGCAAGAATGTTTGAAGAAAGGCCTTCTCTTTACATCTGACCACTTGGAAACTATTCATCCTATTCTAAAGGGCTATAAACATGCATGTGAAGGAAGTACTAGCCAGGTGTGTCCACACACAAGATAACTGGTATGCCCTAGGGTAGATTATGGGGTTTTCAACCATTAGGGCAGCTGACATGCCCTTGGTCGAGCATCCTGTTCTCAAAGTGTGTTGCAGTGAATTCATGCATGCCTAACCGAAAGACAGCTGACATGCCCCTAGTTAGATACAGGAGGTTCTTCCATGAGGCTGCTGACATGCCCCTGGTTCGGGTATCCTTTACTAAATTCTCGACCAAAAGGCAGCTGGCATGCCCCTGGTTCGAGAATGAAGTGATGCCCCGCAAAGCAGATTGGATGAATGGTCATGAGTTATGCACAAATGAATGATGCTATTTTATTGTTTTGCTGTTTTTATTGCCCTCAGCTTTTGGAAAGCTTGTAATGCCTATCATTGGGACAGAGGAAATCTTCAACTCACCAAACACTACCTGGACATCCTGGATTGTAGGTGGCGCTCTGGAAAGGGTGGGGTAGTAGTTTATTGGGCTGTGTGGTGGAACAAGCGTCATACCAAACTCCCTAAGGTCCTACACCAACTTTTTTTTTTTCAATTATCCTCTTTCTTTTACCCCCTTATAGGCTTGTGGATTGACTCTACCCCTTGCTTGGAGGTAATGGGTACCCAGGCAATTGCTGAGGCTGCATTGTTGAAGGAGGAGTGGTTAGTCCCTTGGGCGGTGTGGATCCTTTTTTAGGTACATGCTTCGACTACTCTCCAAGGTTTGTGATAGGGGCAGAGTTACTCCACGCACCTCTTCCTCCTAGGGCTAACTTCTGTCTGCGCCTTCTATCTCCTTATTTCTTTTAGTGCCCCTGTCTATGAAATCATTTTCTTGCTCACACACTCACTCACATCCTAACATTTTATCTCCCTCTGGAGGTGTAGGCCTTTCGGGACGTTTGGATTTGTCACCTAGTTCCCAATGAGCGGTGGCTCCCTCACTCGTTAGGATGTCTAGGTAGTATTGACTGAGGAGGAATAAATCCCCTTTTCCCTAACAGGTAGGCTTATCCGATTTTCATCATCGAGCAAAATGTTTATGTACATGTTACTAGTGCTCTTATTAATGCATGTATGCATGGATTTTTTTTCTTTTTTGGTGCTTTTGTGTTGAGATGCAATGCATGTAGAACAAGTGCTAAGGAAAAAACAAGAAAGTGGGATGATGCAAAATGCATGAATAGAGAGAATGATACATGTGAAAGTGCAGTAGAAGAGCTGTGCCAGGCAAGGATACGACTTCATGTCACTGGTAATATTTCTTCAGGTAGCATGAGTTAACCGACTCAGATTGCTTAATGTGGTCCATGTCTTCGAGAATTACAGCTCCCCTAGAGAATACCTGTTTGACGATATGGGGATCGCGGCAGTTGGGTTTGAATTTACCACGAATGTTAGGGAGATGGATTGCACGCAATACCAAGTCACCTGGCGTAAAGCTCCTTGGTCGGACTTTCTTCTGGTAGGATCTCACCATCTTCCTCTGATAGCACTGGGCATGGTGTAGGGCTTGTAGTCAGCGCTCATCAATGAGGTTTAGTTGGACACAACGGTCTTCAACCCATTGTATCTCTTTGAGTTCAATTTCTTTTAGGATCCTGAGTGATGGAATCTCCACTGCAATGGACAGGACAGCCTCCATGCCATACACTAGGGATTAGGGAGTTGCCCCTGTTGAGGTTCGAATTGATGTTCTGCATGCCCATAGTGCATATGGGAGCTTCTCATGCCAACCTTGTGAGTTTCTACCATCTTCTTCAAGACCTTAGTGAGATTTTTATTGGCAGACTCGACGATGCCATTCATCTGCGGCCGATAAGGAGAGGACTTGTGGTGCTTGATCTTGAAATTATGCAGGTACTCCTCGATCCTCTGGGCTATAAAGTTCTTTCCATTGTCAAAGATGATGGCGTGTGGCACCCCATACCAAGCTATGATGTTGTTTCTAATGAATTTCTCTACTGCTGCCGCAGTAACTGTCTTGTAGGAGGCTGCCTCCACCCACTTTGTGAAGTAGTCGATCACTACTAGGATGTAGTGATGACCGTTAGAGGCTATAGGATGAATGGCTCCAATGACATCTATTCCCCATGTGGAAAAAGGCCATGATGAGGACATACTGTGCAACAATTGTGGGGGTACATGAATGAAGTTCCCGTGTATTTGGCAATTATGGCATCTGCACACAAATTGACAACAATCTGTCTCCATGGTTGACCAAATATATCCTTGCATAATCTTCTTGGCCAGATGCACTCCATTCATATGCCGGCCACAGACTCCTGTATGTACTTGGAGCATTAAAGTGTCGGCCTCCTTCTTGTTTACACAGCGTAACAATGTTTGATTGTAGGATCTTCTGTACAGGTGTCCTTCTCCCAATACGTAATTGGATGCCAATCGCACCATGGTTCTCTTGTCTGTGGTTGAGGTGCTGGCTGGGAGATTTCCTGATTCTAGGAAAACCTTTATATCGTGGTACCATGGAAGCTCTTCTGTTGTGTTTGCTTCCTCTATATTCATACAGTGGGCTGGCTGTGCTGCACATGTAACTGATACATCCACTGCACGGTCTTCTGGTACCGAGAGCCAAGATGCTAAGGTTGCCTAGGCGTCCGCATAGGCATTTTGAGCTCTATTCATGAAAGAGAAGTGAACCTCTTGGAATTCTGCCATGAGTTTCATGAGATGAGCATGGTACTGAGTGAGCTTCTGATCTTTAATTTTCCAATCACCATTAACCTGCGCGATGACTAGCATGGCATCGCCACGCAGGTGTAACTTCTGGACTCCATGCTCTAACACCATTTGAAGTCCTAATATGCACGCTTCATATTTGATTTCATTATTCGTGCACTTGAAGTTTAATTTTCTGGCGTATGGGGTCATCTGTCCTTGGGGGGTTACCAGTACGGTGCCAATGCCCATTCCTCTTTTGTTGATTGCGCTGTTAAAGTAGAGGCGCCACTGACTCTTCTCCTTGGCCTCCTCTGGTTCATTATCATCATCCATGGCGAACAACACATCCTCATCTGGGAATTGAGTTTGCAAGTGCTGGTATTCAAGTAAAGGTATCTTGACTAGGTGGTTTGCCACTGCTTTTCCCTTTATTGATTTCTGTGTAATAAAGGTGATATCGTATTGAGACAACAACACCTTCCATTTGACGCACTACCCTACGAGTGCCGGCTTCTTGAACAAATATTCATAGGGTCATGGCAGCAAAAGAGCAAGACTGGGTACGTCATCATATAATGTCTTAGGTGCTGGGTTTCCCAGACGGGAGACAAGTAGGTCTTCTTTATAGTAGTGTACTTGACCTCGCAATCATTAAACTTCTTACTTAATGTAGACACCCCGATTTTGCAGTCAGTTGGCAGTAGGCTCCTATGGAAAGATGCTTTGGTTGCAACCATCACTCCTAAATCCTAACTCCATCAAAACCCTAAACCCTCAAGCCTACTTTATCCCACAAACCCACTCTAACCTAATCAAAGCAAAAACCAATAATTAAGAATAAAAACCAAATAAAATTCATTTAAAACATTTAAAACCTTAATTAATTAAGTAAAATCACAATTAAAACCAAAATTAAACAAAATCCACCTAAATCCACTTAAAATCCTAATTAATCAAGTGAAAACCCTAATTAAAGTCAAAATCAAATAAAATCCACCAAAATACACTTAGAATCCTAATTAATCAAGTGAAAACCCTAATTAAGGTCAAAATTGAACAAAATCCACTTAAAATCCAAGTTAATCAAGTGAAAACCCAAATTAAAGTCAAAATTAAATAAAATCCATTTAAACCACTTTAATCCATTTAAATTCGAGGGAAAAAAACCTAAATTAAACTCAAAACCCTAAAAAACCCTAAAGTCACTTAATTAAGTTAAAAACCCTAATTTAAACCCAAAACTTTAATTAAAATAAAAAAACCCTAAATAAACTAAAAACCCTGATTAAAATCTAAGACACCCTAAAGTCACTTGATTAAGTTAAAAACTCTAATTTAAACCCAAAACTTTAATTAAAATCCAAGAAACTCTAATTAAACTAAAAACCCAGATTAAAATCTAAAAACCCTAAATTAAACCAAAAAAACTTAATTAAAACACAAAAACCCTAATTAAACTAAAAAACCCTTAAATAAAATCCAAAAACCCTAATTAAAATCCAAAACCCTAAAAAACCCCTAAAATAATTAAAATCCAAATTTCAAGTCAACTAATTAAACCTTAAATCATAAAATCAAAAAAAATTAATTAAAACCACAAATAAACCTAAGTTAAATAAAACTTTAAAATCCCTAAACCCTAATCACAAAATCCCTAAATAAAAAAAAACAATAATCCTAAGAAACTTAATCTAAAACCAAGTAATTAAAACCTAAATTAACGTCACAAAATCAAAATCATAAGCCTAATTAAAAACCTAAAAACAAAAAAATCAAAACCTAAAAGAAAACCAAAACCCTAAAACCTAAAACAACAAAAACCCAAAAAAAAACATAAACCAAAAGCCCAAGAAACAAGGCCCATTAACCTGCGCGATGACTAGCATGGCATCGCCACACACGTGTAACTTGTGTACACTATGCTCCAACGTCATTTGAAGTCTTAATATGCATGCTTCATATTCAGCTTCATTATTCGTGCACTTGAAGTTTAATTTTCTGGCATATGGGGTCATCTATCCTTGGGGGGTTACCAGTACGGCACCAATGCCATTTCTTTTTTTGTTGACTGCGCCGTCAAAGTAGAGGCGCCACTAACTCTTCTCCTTGGCCTCCTCTGGCTCGTTATCATCATCCATGGTGAACAACACATCCTTATCTAGGAATAGAGTTTGCAAGGGCTGGTATTCAAGTAAAGGTAGCTCGGCCAGGTGGCCTGCCACTGCTTGTCCTTTTATAGATTTTTGTGTAACAAAGTTGATATCGTATTGAGACAACAACACCTGCCACTTGACGCACCGCCCTACGAACACTAGCTTTTGGAACAAATACTTCATAGGGTCATGGCAGCAAAGGAGCAAGACTGGGTACGCCATCATATAATGTCTTAGGTGCTGGGTTGCCCAGACAAGAGACAAGCACATCTTCTTTACAGTAGTGTACCTGACCTCGCAATTATTAAACTTCTTACTTAAATAATATATCGCCCTCTCCTTACGACTGGATTCATCATGCTGGCCCAAAACTGCTCCCATAGATTGTTGGGTCACTAATAGATAGAGAAGTAAGGGCTGTCCTAGCACTGGTGGGACCAAAACAGGAGGTCTAGCCAATAATTGCTTGATCTTGTCAAACACTGCCTAACACTCCTCATTCCAATTGATCCGTGCATTCTTCCTCAAGAGCTTGAAGATCGGTTCTTAGATCAGTGTGAGCTAAGCAATGAATCGGCTGATATACTGCAAGCGTCCCAACAATCTTCTGACTTCTTTCTCTGTGGTGGAGGAGGCATGTCGATTATTGCTTGAGCCTTAGTCAGATCGACCTCAATTGCCCTCTGGCTGATTATGTAGCCGAGAAGCTTGCCAGATGAAACCCCAAACGCACATTTACTGCGGTTGAGACGAAGTTTGTGCTTGCGTAGCCGGTTGAACAACTTTCTCAGGCAGGTTAGATGATCTTCGGGCTCTTTGGACTTAGCTTTCATATCGTCAACATAGACCTTGACTTCTTGGTGCATGAGGTCGTGGAACAGTATTGTCATAGCTCTCTGATACGTAGCCCCTGCATTCTTGAGTCCAAATGACATCACCTTGTAGCAAAGGACTCCCTATGGTGTTATGAATGTTGTCTTTTCCATATCTTCTTCTGCCATTTTGATCTGATTATAGCCTGAGAATTCATCCATGAATGATAGCATCTTATGGTTGGTTGTGTTGTCTACCAGAACATCAATGTGGGGTAATGGGAAGTCATCCTTAGGGCTCGCTTTGTTGAGGTCTCTATAATCGATGCACATGCAAACCCTTCCATCTTTCTTCGACACTAGGTCGACATTTGCAAGCCATTCTGGATAGAGGACGACCTTGAGGAACTCCACTTCGTGCTGCTTCATGATCTCCTCTTTGAGTTTGAGCAGCCATTGGGGTCAGTATCTTCTGTGTTTTTGCTTGATCGGTTTGACATCTGGCTTCAATGGCAGATTGTGCACTGCTACCTCTATGTCCAGGCCGACCATATCGCTATAACTCCAAGTGAAGACATCTACATACTCCTTGAGGAGGGCAATGAATTTTGTCTTAGCCTGGGGGGAGGGTTTAGCACTGATGCGCAATTCCTTGACATCGTCTGTGGTTCTGATATTTATTAGCTTAGTTTCTTCATCCACATGGAGATTCGGGCCTTCTAGGTCATCATCATAGTGTGGAAACTCTATTGGTGCATCGCCATCTTCAAGTGCACCAGTGTTATCTTCCTCATCATGGGCCACGAGCTCAGATAAAATTTCCTTTTGAAAAGTAGAGTCTATTGTATCAAAAGTGTAAATCTGCTCTGATGTTTGACCAATTTGGTGTCGGAAGAGAGTTACGTTGACTCTCGTATTCTTATACTAGCAGCAGGCGATCCCTGTGTCATCATGCATTGGGTCGAATTCTTCCTACCTCTTTGATTCTACTTCTTCACTTATTGTTAAATTGTTTAGGTCTTTTCTACTATTTACAAGGGGTGCTGCTGATTGGCGGCTGTCCTGTTGTTGACTGATAAGAGTGATGCTGCCTACATTCTTCCCTGAGCTTAGCTTCGGGTCTTTTTTTTTGACTCCCACCTTGCTTAAGGTGAGGTCTAGGTTGTTGATACCATCTAGACCCGCCTCCCGGTTGTTGAGTGATTAACCCGTCTGGTCTAAAGTAAGTCAACTCTTCTTCTTCTTCTTTCAGAACCATGACAGTGGAATGGTCATGAGTTTCCTTCAGCAAGGGAGGGGCTGCTTCAATCATCTCTACTTTGCCTTTCCGATGCCTCACTTACTCTATGGCGTCTTCTGCTAACATGGCGAGCTACTCTTGGTCAAGAGGAGAGTCTTGGAGGAGAAGAAACGGTGGAGGTCGGGGAGATTTCTGCAATCACAGAAATTTGGTCTGCCAAAATGCTCCCAGGTGGTTCCCTGGACCACTGATTCGGACGACCGAAGCATTTCGATCGACCGAATCAGGGGGTTTCGGACGACCAGATGATTTCGGTCGACCGTTCTAGCAAGGGGCTGGTTTATCTGATAGGGATTAAGAATGTCGAAATACTTAGGTCGACCGAATCAGGGAATTTCGGTCGACCAGAACAAAATTCAGTATGCCGAATCAGGACCCTAAGCCATTATGGGAAATGTTTAGAAAAATGTTGATAAATATGGATAAATACGTGATAAATGTATGAAATGCATGGAAATGACTTGTAAGATGATGCATGCAAATATGTTGTTTTTTTATGATGTTTTCCATGAGATGTTGAAACATGGCTTATGTGTATGAATGTGGACCCATGTGAGAAGTGATTGCATGGTACAAAGACCATAAAGGAATGTGTGGGTTTAAAGACCACAGGTAACGAATTGATGCACAATGCATGTGATTTGCAAAGAGTTTTATGAATGGAAAATGGTTTGGATAAATGTTTTGAAAAGAGAAATTGCATATGATTTTAAAGAGATTAAAGGAAATTGTAGGAACCACAATGAAACCAGGACTTGCTGACGAGGTAGTGAGACCTCTAGAGATGTCAGGGACGTGTCCTTGGTTGTGGTTGCCGAGTTTGCGGTCCGGGGTAGGAG
>JAMKQA010020260.1:0-23552 GCA_024699735.1 Posidonia australis
TGCTCACAATAATAGAGTCTACAACAATAATAATCATCATCATAGCCTTGCTTGGATCACTCCTTTTGTTTGCAGGCTCTTTGCCAAGTGCTTTTACCCAGGGACATTCCAGCTCCTCAGTAGTCAAAGTACATATACAGTGAGGACACCAATCAGTGTACGAGCTACACGGACTTGCAGAGTCAGCAATGTGACAACAATCCTCCGCAACAGTTCAAGCATGGTAGAGATTGTTTGTGGAAGGCCTGAGGGCAGCACAGTCGAATACATGCCTGTAGCCAGAGCGCAATGACACAACGTAGTAGTAAGTGGCTCCAGCATTCTTTAGTTCAAAGGGCATGATAACGTAGTAGTAAGTTCCCCTTGGAGTTGTGAATGAAGTATTCTCTTGGTCTTCCTTTACAAGCTTGATCTGGTTGTAACCAGAGAAGTCGTCCATGAATGACAGCATTTCATGGCCAACGATGTTGTCTATGAGGATGTCAATATGTGGTAGGGGGAAGTAATCCTTTGCGCAGGCATCAATGAGGTCTCAATAGTTGATGCAAACTCGTACGCTGCCATCTTTCCTCATGACCGGAACTTTGTTGGCAATCGACTTTGGATAGACCACTACTCAGATGAACTTGGCTTTATGTAGCTTATCTATTTCTTCCTTGACTTTTAGTGCAAGTTTTGGCCATAACCTTTAGAGTTTTTGCTTCACCATCTTCGTGTCAGGCTTGAGGGGTAACCTGTGTTCTACGAGTAGTGATTCTAGCCTAGGCATTTCTTCGTAGGAGAAGGCCAAAACTTTCACGTACTTCTTGAGTAGCTTTATCATTGTATTTTGTTTATTTGAGCTTAGTCTAGAGCTTATCCGAACTAGCCTTGGGTCTACTTCGGTCCCTAGATTGATTTCTTTTGTTTCCTCAGTGGTGGTCTTAGTTTGTTCATCATATTTCTTCATAATTTCTTTAAAGACAATTTGACCCATCGTTTCTTCTTCATCAAGGTCTTCATCTATGTCTACTCATTCGTAGACCTCATAGTTCCCAATGTTTCTGCTAGTGGTACTTGATACTTCTTTGACTAGAAAGATGGCATGGGACTTTGCTAGCTCTTGTGGGAATGCAATGGTGTAGTGGCAGACTTTAACCATTTGGGTAATTGGCTTACTTCTTGTTTGGCCTACACACTTAATAGAATCATTAGATACTCTTTGTGAGGACATGGTGGTGGTTACGTCATCTGGGCCACGTCCTCGACTACCTTCCCCTTTATTGTCTACTGTGACATCTGGGCCTGATTATCCATTTTTACTTGTAAATCATGTAATTAATTGTAATATTGTATAAATGGTTTATTAATGGATAATCTATTATTTCATGGATGTGTGAGCTTGTGGTTGGCTTTTTGTGCACCGGCTTGTGATTTGGGACTATTGTGGAGTCCGGTTTGAGGATGCACAGTCGCCTCGGTTTACGTGCCCATCTTTTCTTTTATTTCTTTCCTTCTTTTTCTCCTTTCGTCTTCTCTCTCTCTCTCTCACGAGCCATACGCTTCCACCCCTTTCTCGTCTTCTTCTTCCTCTTCTTCCACGCCCGTGCCTCCCCGTCTCCTCTGACGGGATGGATAGCCGGCGCCACGCGGGAGGAGGTAGAGATAAGGAGAGGGAGGCAGGAGTGGGCAGAGGAGGAGAGTGGCGAGAAAGGAAAGGAGGAGGAGAGAGAGTAGGGGTGCGCGAGCTGGGAGGAGGGTCAGCATGTGCGTGCATCCATCAGAGGCCGAGGTTCACCGGAGCTTCGCCAAGGCGATGCCGGGGTGCAGTGAACTCGCCGGAGTTGCGTGGGCCGCCAAAGAGGTACGCGACCCCTCCCTTCTTTCGTTTCTTCCTTCCTTGAAAATAATGAGAAAATGCATGGAAATTGTAGAAAAATAGAGAAAATGATGAGAATGAGTTGTAATGCATCAAAACATAGATATCATGCGGTTAGGATGAAGAATATGTGGGATTGAATATGATTTGGGATGTAAGCTATAGTAGGTTTAATTGAGCTCCTCCCCTTTGAGATTTTCATATGAATCACATAGTTGATGGATTGAGGAATGGATTGAGGGGTTTTGAAGTAGAGTCAAGAGTCTACGCCCCATGATTTATTGGAAAATTTTGGTGTGTGTTTGGGAGGTCCGATTGAGGCTTCCACATTAGGTGATTTTCGCTGCTTGAACAGGGGAGAGCCCTGGTTGCAGGTATTTCGGTATGCCGAATTGAATTCGGTATGTCGAAATTCTGACAGATTAAGCCAGGATGCCTGGTTTCGGTAGACCGAAATCATCCGGTCGACTGAATCAAGGATTATCAGTATACCGAAAATGTTCGGTATACCGAACTAGGGAATTTCGGTATACCGAAGCTAGTTTCGGTCTATCGTTTTTGCCCTAACCCTGATTTGCATAAATATGAATTTAAGTGAAGGATAAATGATTTTAAAAGGTATGTTGAGCATATGTAAATGATGTTTTCCCCTTGTAATGACATGGAGGAATGTGGAACCCAAATAAATAGATTTGGGTATGGTTTTGGGTTTTAGACCCTATAAATGAACAAAATGGTTGATTGTGAGTGGTTTTGGGCATGAGACCCAATTTGTGATTTTTACAACATGATTTTAAATGATTTGAGTTGGGACCCCTCAAGAGGGTAAAGTATTGAATGGAAACAGAATCCTGCAATGGAAAAGAATGAAATGAAAATGGTTTTGAAAAGAAAGTTTAAAGAGTTTTGAAAATGAAACACTAATAATGTGTTAATGAACCATGGGGGTTGGTGTCAACAATGTGGTGGGAGTATGAGGCTCCAATGGAACCAGTTGCCAAACATGACTGTGGTTTCCGAGCTTGAGACAGTGTAGGCTGAGCCTGGGTCATTGTACCTAGTTGTTCCGGTCACCGAGCTCGTGACGGTGTAGGTTGAGCTTGGGTCGTTGTACCTAGTTGTTCGAGTCAATGATGGAGCGTCAGACAAAGACGTATCCCCGTGCATACATGAAAGAATTGAGGCCGGTTGGCTGGGACGGTGGCATCCCGCATGGGGAATTTCACTGCAGCAGTGCAGGGAGGTAGGGTAATGGATGTCCTTGCCTACTGCTTGTGTGCCTAGTTACCCCTGATCAAGGTAACAACAGTAAAGAAAAGTGGAAATGAATAAGAAAAGAAATGTGGTTGGTCCAGGATTGGACTTATGAATGGTCCTAAAATCCTGAAATGGAATAATGATGATGTTTTAACCAGTTACCAGCCAGTATTTATGATTTTGTTTTGAGCCTGAGAGACATTGTGTTTTAGGCTGGATCTGGTCAGAAATGTGAATTTGAAAGTGTGATTTTGAGAAGAAATCCCAAGTATTGAAAAAGGGCATGTTTTGGAAAATGAATTCCAAAGGTTTTAAAAGAAAATGCAAAGGTGTGTTTCTAAAAGAGAATGTGGTTTTGGAATAAGTTTCCAAATGTTTTGAGAAAAGAAAAGAAACATGGCTTTTGACAAGAGTATGAATTTGGGATTAAATTCCCAAGTGGTTTCAAATAAAAAGAAAAGAGGATTTTCAAAAGAAAACCAAGCTTTGAAAAAAAAAATTGGGTTTTATAGTTTTCCAGTTATTTTGTGGTTTGTGTGTTTGGGGCGCGTACTGGGTGACTTAGATGTCACTCACGCACGCTTTGTTTGGTTTCAAGTGCAAATCGCGTGCAGTTGAGTTTCTGTGCAGGTGTCGGAGCTTCTAGCCACACATTGAGATCCTGAAGGTGAGCCTTAGTTATAGTTATTTAATGATTTTGTAATTAGTGTAATTATGCTTATGATACTGTGATTTGGTAGCGTGCCTGGGTTCGGTGCGTTACAGAGTGGTATCAGAGCTAAGGTTACACCTAGTGCACCGGCTTGGTGATGTCCGGTCTAGTGGCTCTCTAGGACCGCACAATAGAGAGTTGTGCACCTGAATTTTGTTGTGTTTTGTGGTGTTGTCAGGAAGATGTCTCTTCGAGGCACTAGTCTTGGCAAGACCCCTGTACCCGACCCCGAGACGGGAGAGGGTAGTGCTTGGAGGGGGATGAGACGAGAGTTTGGCAAGATGATGCGGGGTTTCTCCCAATCCATTGGCAGCAGTAGCAAGGATGAGGCGAAGGGAGACCCGTGGATCAAGCAGTTCCGCTAGCTCGGCGTGCCGACATTTGATGGGTGTAGCACTCCAGAGGAGTGTGAGGCTTGGTTCTTGGAGGTGGAGAAGATCCTAGAGGGGATCGAGTGTCCAGCAGAGAAGTGGGCCCGGATCGCGGCATTTCAGCTTATGGGTGCTACGGATCAGTGGTGGAGGACAGTACGCCGCACCAAGTTTCCAAATACGGACCTGTTGATGATCTCTTGGGAAGAGTTCCGAGAGGTATTCTATGAGAGGTTTTTCCTTGAGCATGAGAGGGATAAGCTAGACAAAGAATTCAGGAATTTGATGCAGGGGAGCCAGTCTGTGGCTTAGTATGAGTCGTCCTTCCTTCGGTTGGAACAGTTCTCTCAAGCTGTAATTTCTAACAAGAACAGAGCCAAGAGGTTCGTGGAAGGACTGAATCTTGTGCTGAGATCCAGAGTTATCTACTTCAGATGCCAGACCTTAGCGGATGCTGTTGAGCTTGCAAGTTGCTATGAGGATGATCGTAGGCTATTCCAGGAGGAGTATCTCAAGAAAGAAAAGGGGAGAAAGTCTGTCTCTCGACCTTCTATTTCTCGACCCTCCGTTTCTCAATCGTCAGTGACAGGAGCGCCAAGTTCTGAGAGTTCTGGCAGCTCTAGGAAGAAGCGGAAGCAACGACCTATGTCTGGTAGAGAAGAGAGTATGGGTTTCAGCCATGCAGGATCTAGCAGTGGCTCGCAGATGGGACCGTGCCATGTCTGTGGCAAGAAGGGGCATGTGGCGGTGCAATGTTGGCACAGGCAGTGGAATTTAGACAGTGTAGTCTGCTACAACTGTGGGAAGTCTGGGCACTACTAGAAGGACTGTCCCAGTCAGCCGAAACCAGCAGGAGATGTGCCACGACAGCCTACCAAGGGGAGAGTGTTCTCCATTGCTGCCCCAGATACTGGTCCATTTGGAGATGTGGTAGAAGGTGAGAACTAGCACAGCTGTATTTGATAAGTCTTGTCCTGTAATAATAGATCCTGTGTGTAATTGACACTATTTCTTATTATGATTATGGTTATGGTGTGTTGATTATAGGATCTTTTCTTGTGGCTGATTGGATGGACCGAGTCTTGTTCGACTCTAGGAGTTCATTTTTTTTTGTCTCTGAGTCATTTCTTCTGAGATCAGGACTAGGCCATCTAGGTTTGGCATTCCACCTGGATGTAGTCACTCCATTGGGAGAACACAATCTAGCGTGGAGATATTTGAGACCAGTTGATATTCAACTGAGGGACAGGAATTTTCAGGCCAGCTTGATCCTGATGGACATGTAGGATTACGATGTTATCCTGGGAATGGATTGGCTGGCATAGCATTCAGCCGTGATAGATTGTGTCAAGAGGAGAGTTCTGGCTGAGTTTCCAGGCCAAGGCTAGTGTATGGTACAGGGCACCAGACTAGGTGAACCCAGGAAAGTGATTTTTGCTCTCAAGGCCTATCATTTTTCTGGCGAGAGGCAGTGTGGGCTATTTGGCCTGTGTGACAGTTTCTACTTCGCCTATGGTCAAGATTCATGACTTACCGGTGGTGAGGGAATATCCCGATGTTTTTCCAAAAGAATTGTCAGGAATGCCACCGCACAAGGAAGTGGAGTTTGTGATCGATCTAGTGCCGGGATCAGGTCCTATTTCCAAGGCTCCGTACAAGAAGGCACCTACTGAGTTAAGGGAGCTCTGGAATCAGCTGCAAGAACTGATGGATAAGGGATTCATTCGTCCTAGTGTTTCACCTTAGGGAGCACTGGTTCTGTTTGTGAAGAAGAAGGATGGTTCACTTCGGCTTTGTATAGATTACCGAATGTTGAACTAAATCACTATCAAGAATAAGTATCCATTGCCCAGGATCGACGTTTTGTTCGACCAGTTGCAGGGTGCATCGGTGTTCTCCAAGATAGATTTGAGGTCTGGATACCATCAGTTGAGGATTAGTGAGCCAAATGTGTAGAAGACAGCCATTCGCACCCGTTATGGACATTTTGAGTTTTTGGTTATGCCATTCGGGTTGACGAATGCACTGGCTGCCTTTATGGACCTGATGAATAGGGTGTTCAGGCCCTATTTGGACCAGTTTGTGGTCATCTTTGTGGATGATGTTCAGGTGTATTCTCTAGATGTTCAGACCCACTGGAGGCACTTGACGATCGTGCTGGAGACGCGGAGGCAGCATCAGCTTTATTCCAAGTTCTCCAAGTGCGAGTTTTGGCTGGAAGAGGTGTCTTTCTTTGGTCATATTATTTCAAGAGAAGGCATCAAGGTAGATCCACCCAAGGTGGAAGCTGTGAGTAGTTGGGCCAGACCAAAGACAGTAAATGAGATTAGAAGTTTTCTTGGCCTGGTAGGATATTATAGGAGATTCATTTAGGATTTCTCCAAGATTGCCGCACCATTGACCAGACTAACTAGGAAGGAAGTGCACCTTGCCTGGGATTGGCAGTGCGAGGACAGCTTCAATGAGCTGAAGGTTCGTCTGGTGTCGGCCCCAGTTTTGACTTTGCCCTGTGGGAGTGGCGGTTTTACAATCTACAGTGATGCCTGTGGAACTGGTTTGTGGTGTGTGTTGATACAGCATGGTAGGATGGTGGTGTATGCCTCGCGTCAATTGAAAGATCATGAGAAGAATTATCCCACCCATGATTTAGAGATGGCAGCTGTTGTGTTCGCCTTGAAGATTTGGAGGCATTATTTATATGGCGAACAATTTGAGGTGTACACATATCACAAGAGTCTGAAGTACATCTTTACTCAGAAGGATTTGAACCTAAGTCAGAGGCGCTGGGTGGAATATATTAAGGATTTTGATTTTAGTTTGTCCTACCACCTAGGGAAGGCTAATGTAGTTGCAGATGCTCTGAGCAGACATACTCATATCATGGCTAGTCTGATGATTCATGAATGGAAATTGTTAGAGGGACTAGTGGAGTGCAGGCCATGGAGACAGTCTCAGGAACCTGCCAGAGTAGTGCTGGCTAATTTGTCTGTTCGCTCGAGGATGATCGAGGCGATTGTCACAGCTTAGCAATATGATTCTTTTGTGTCAGATATCTGGAGGAAGTTGGTAATGCCCCTCATTTTTCTGTTGGGATAGACGATGGGTTGAGGTACAACTTGAGATTTTATGTGCCCTAAATAGAGGAAATTAATAGCAGTTTGCTAGATGAATCTCACCGCTCCAGATACACTATTCATCCAGGAAGCACCAAGATGTATAAAGACTTGAAGAGGAACTTCTGGTGGCCTAGGATGAAGAGAGAGATTGCTGAGTATGTGGCGAAGTGTGCAACCTACCAGATGGTGAAAATAGAGCACCAGAAGCTCGGAGGGACTTTGCAGCCTCTGGACGTTCCAGTGTGGAAATGGGAAAATGTGTCGATGGACTTTGTGACAGGTTTGCCATGAACCCGAAGAAAGAATGATACAGTTTGGGTGATAGTGGATCGCCTTACAAAATCGGCACATTTCTTGCCAATGAGGGTGAATCTTCCTTTGGCAAAACTGGCAGAGTTCTATGTGGCTGAGATTGTGAGATTGCATGGTGTCCCAGTGTCTGACAGAGACACGAGGTTTACATCGAGGTTTTAGGGAGCTCTGTAGGAGGCTTTCGGCACGGTGCTGAATTTTAGTACTACCTTCCACCCCCATACGGATGGCTATACAGAGAGGACCATTTAGACACTAGAGGACACGTTGAGGGCCTACGCCTTGGACTTTGGTGGTAGCTAGGAGGATCACTTACCTCTGATTGAGTTTGCATATAATAATAGTTACCACGCTAGTATTGGTATGGCACCATATGTGACATTGTATGGCAGACCCTGTAGGACACCCACATGCTGGAGTGAGGTGGGTTAGAGATAGTTAGTTGGGCCCGAGATCGTACGACAGTATGAGGGCAAGGTGGATTTGATTAGGAAGAGGTTGTTGGCTGCCCAGAGCTGGCAGAAGAGCTATGCTGATAGGAGGCGAAGACCTCTGGAATTGAAGGTAGAATACTTCGTGTTCCTGAAGGTGTCACCAACCAAGGGTGTGATGCGGTTCGGTAAGAGAGGCAAGTTGAGCCCAAGGAATATCAGACCGTACCAGATTACCAAGAGGGTTGGTGAGGTGGCATACAGACTAGATCTGCCTCCAGAGTTGGCGGGTGTACACAACACCATCCATGTATCTACGTTGAGGAAGTGTTTGGCTGAAGAGTCCCAGGTGATACCAGTGCAGCCAGAGGAGCTGCGGGAGGACTTGTCTATGGTTGAAAATGCAGTTCAGATACTGGACGCAATGGAGCAAGTCCTCAGAAATAAAGTGGTTCCATTGGTGTTAGGTTCAGTGGCAACACTATGGTACAGAGGAGGCTACCTGGGAGCGCGAGGTGGACATCCAGAGATAGTACCCCTATTTGTTTTGTTAGAGCTGAATTTCAAGGACAAAATTCTTTTAAGGGGGTAGGATGTGACATCTGAGCCTAATTATCCATTTTTATTTGTAAACCATGTAATTAATTGCAATATTGTATAAATGGTTTATTAATGGATAATCTGTTATTTCTTGGATGTGTGAGCTTGTGGTTGGCTTTCTGTGCACCAGCTTGTGATTTGGGACCAATGTGGAGTTCGGTTTGAGGATGTACAGTGGCCTCGGTTTGCATGCCCATCTTTTCTTCCTTTTCTTTCCTTCTTTTTCTCCTTCCCTTTTCTCTCTCTCTCTCTCTCACAAGCCATACCCTTCCACCCCTTCCCTGTCTTCTTCTTCCTCTTCTTCCACACCCATGCCACCAGCAACGGTGGCCCATGCCTCCCTGTCTCCTCCGACGGGATGGATGGTCAGCGCCATGTTGGAGGAGGCAGAGATAAAGAGAGGGAAGCAGGGGTGGGTAGAGGTGGAGAGTGGCAAGAAAGGAACGGAGGAGGAGAGAGAGAGCAGGGGTGCACGAGCTGGGAGGAGGTGGGTCAGCGTGTGGGTGCTTCTACCAAAGGCCGAGGTTCACCGGAGCTTCGCTAAGGCGACGCGGGGGTGCGATGAACTGGCCGGAGTTGCATGGACCGCCGGAGAGGTACGCGACCCCTCCCTTCTTTAGTTTCTTGCTTCCTTGAAAATAATGAGAAAATGCATGGAAATTGTAAAAAAATAGGGAAAATGATGAGAATGAGTTGTAATGCATGAAAACATAGATATCATGCAGTTAGGATGAAGAATATGTGGGATTGAATGTGATTTGGGATGTAAGCTACAATAGGTTTAACTGAGCTCCTCCCCTTTGAGATTTTCGGATGAATCACATAGTTGATGGATTGAGGAATGGATTAAGGGGTTTTGAAGTAGACTCAATGGTCTACGTCCCATGATTTATTGGAAAATTTTGGTGTGTGTTTGGGTGGTCCAATCGAGGATCCCACATTGGGTGATTTTCGCCGCTTGAATAGGGGAGAGCCCTGGTTGCAGCCGAAATCCTGACAGATTAAGCCAAGATGCCTAGTTTCAGTAGACCGAAATCATCCGGAATACCGAATCAGGGATTTTCGGTATACCAAACCTGGTTTCGGTCTGCCGTTTTTGCCGTAACCTTGATTTGCATAAATATGAATTTAAGTGAAGGATAAATGATTTTAAAAGGTACGTTGAGCATATGTAAATGATGTTTTACCTATGCAATGAGATGGAGCAATGTGGAACCCAAATAAATAGATTTGGGTATGGTTTTGGATTTTAGACCCTATAAATGAACAAAATGGTTGATTGTTAGTGGTTTTGGGCATGAGACCCAATTTGTGATTTTAACAACACGATTTTAAATGATTTGAGTTGGGACCCCTCAAGAGGGTCAAGTATTGCATGGAAACAAAATCCTACAAAGGAAAAGAATGAAATGGAAATGGTTTTGAAAAGAAAGTTTAAAGAGTTTTGAACCACGGGGGTTGGTGTCGACAATGTGGTGGGAGTATGAGGCTCCAATGGAACCAGTTGCTAGACACGACTGTGGTTTCCGTGCTTGAGACGGTGTAGGCTGAGCCTAGGTCGTCGTACCTAGTTATTCGAGTCACTGAGCTCGTGACGGTATAGGCTAAGCCTGGGTCGTTGTACCTAGTTGTTCGGGTCACCGATGGGGCATCAGACAATGACGTATCCCCATTGTAGACACCCCAATATGTATAGACCAAACCCAATAACAACACCTCACTCCAACAACCACCATTGCGAAATCTAACTACAAAACCCTAACTAACCTAAATACAAAACTAAACCCTAATCCAAACCCTACATCTAGGTTAAACCTTAATCCAATTCCTAAACCTAGGTTAAAGCCTAATTAAAGTCCTAAACCTAGGTTAAACCCTAATTAAAACCCTAAACCTAGGATAAACCCTAATCAAAACCCTAAACTTAGGTCAAATCCCAAACCCTAAAGTCAAACCTCATGTAACTAATTTTAACAAACATAACCAATTCTTAACTAATCTCCAACAAACTAACCACTTCTTAACTAATCTCCAACAAACTAACCACTTCCGAACTAACCCAACCACCTTCCTCTCCAGCCCTAACAACCAACTAGGCCTATAAATACTCCCCTTATGTAAGGAGAAAGGGGATTTTTGGAGCTTTTAGTTTTTTTTGCAAAAGTGGAGAGAGGTGAGCTCCCCAAGCCTTTCCACTCCCAACCTGAACTACCAGAGAATTCCTGGAAGAGAGAGGAAGCTCGTGAAGGTGAGAAACCTTAGTTCTCAGCCATCTCTGGTGAGCTTCGGCGGCCTCCGATGAGCACCGACCATCCATTCCACTGCCAGACCAGGTACGCTTATCCCTGACCTCAATTATTGTTAGAAATGCTCTCCTAAGTCACCCCCTATTTTCCTGGATCGTTTCCAATCAAGCTAGAGGCCTCCTCTGGTCGGAATCGCTACCCGAACCTCGCCGTCGTCGTTTTCCGGCGACCTAGTTGGGTGTGTTGGTCCAGGGCACGGTTCTAGCTCCAGAACCCTGGATCTTCCTCCCCTGGTCTCCCTCAAGCTATTCTGACCCTCTACTTGCCGTTTCACTACCTTGCGGAGCCTCCAGAAGCTTGTCGCTGGAGTTGCGACGTTCGCCGTCGCTGGAGAAGAAGGCTGAACACAGCGACTGATCGCACGTCCCCAGCCTCGCCGTGCCACACCGATCGTTTAGAAATACTCCACGGCAAGCCTCCAACACACCGGAGCCACCAGGAGTGACATCCCGCTCTCCCAGTGCCCTCCAGACCCCGCCAAAAGTTGTTACCATCGCTAGAGAAGACGACATATGGTCGGAGCTCGATCGAGAGTCCCGTGCGTCGCAACACCCTCTAGATCAGTGGAAAGTCTTCCTCTCTGCGCCGTCGACCTTCCAGGAGCCTCGAATTGCCACGCTGTGGTCTCCAGAGCTTGCTTGTTCCTCAACACCGTCACTGGAGCAACCTCGACGGCGAGGGGGACGGGATGAGAGTTCCAGCCGTCGGGGATTAGATCCAGACCTCCAGATCTTTTTCTTCTCCTCCCCTCTTGCTCAATGTGTCCTCTGATCTTAGATCAGGCTTTGGGATGCTCCGGTGGAGCATCCCCGGCGGTCGTCGATGGCGGAGTCTGTCGCCGGCGGCCGTCGATCCCTTTACTTTAAAAAAAAAATTAAAAAACCTTTTTCGTTTAAATAAATTATGTAACTTTTTGACTGTTACATTTAGGTCCTTTTCTTTATTACATTTAGGTCCTTTTCTTACACTTAGGTCCTTGCTCACTTTTCTTAATTCGTTTGAATAAAGTTTTAACTAAAAATATTGCATTTTGCCCCCGTAGTATTCAAAATAATGTTCTCCAGGTTTAAAAGTTTAATAAAAACCCTTAGAGTTTCTTTCTATGCATTTTAATCCAATGTTTTTGCATTTAAGACCCTGAACTTTTCTGAAACCTTTCAGAATTCATATTTCATAGGGTAAATTGCATTTTAACCCTTGAACTTTACTGAAACTCTCTAGAATGCATATTTTCTTTGGTTAATTTGCATTTTAGCCCCTGAACTTCTCTGAAATCCTCTGAATACATTGTTTTTCTGGGTAAATTGCATTTTAGCCCCCACACTTTACAAATTTCACACTGAATGCCTGTTTTCTAGGGTAAATTTACTGTTTTGCCCCTGCACCTTCTTGGATCCTTTTTCTTGCATATTTTACCCTGAATTTTCAGTGAATTGCTTTAAATGCATGTTTTAGTGGCAGAATTGCATTTTAACCCTTAGGAAACACTAATTTGGCCAGAAATGCACATATTTGCACATTTAACCCTAGATTTCCTCATAATTGCATAGAATGTGTTTTCCTATGTATTTTTGATGATTTGGACTTCAAAATTTCAGTTTTTATTCAGAATTTCGATTTTTTGCACAAAGGCCCCGGAAATTCACATTTTTACACTCTCACTGGCATTTTGCATAATTTGCTGCATCTTTTCATGCAAATTATCTTGCCTTTTCTTTTTTACTTTACGCACGCTTTTCCATCTCTTTTCGAGCATGGTTTTCTTGCTGTCTCTCGGTTTCTTTTCGATTTTCGCATCTTTAGATTTTATTTGACTTTCCATCGCCCGAGGGTGTACAATAAAAGGCTTATCAAAGCCGACATGGTCCCGAAATGAGGATTATTTTCCTATTTTTGATTTTCTTGGATTTATCCCAATTTTTGTTGAAGGACGTACAGTAAAGCGTAAGGACGTATAGTAAAGCGACATTCTCAATGCCTGCATTTGACCCTCGGATTAAAATTTTCCCTTTATTTCATTTTTCTTTTTGATTTGGCATGTTTTCAGTCATCATTAGCATGAGCATTCGGAATAAGCGAGCACACATTTAATAGACCATTGACAAGTAGGAAACCTAGAAAGACCGAGTTTTCTCAGGCGCATGGGGGTGCCTAACCCCTTCCTCATGCGTAGCCGAAATCCTTACCCTTTCTCTGTCCCTTATTCATTTGTGCATTATATCCATTAGGCACGGAGCACACATGTTTTTCTGCATTTGTTTGCTTCTTGGTTTTCTTGTGTGTTTGGTTTTCCTCATCTTTCCATTAAAAGACTAGGTGGCAACTCCTTTCCTTATCCTTTTTTATCTTCCCTTGGTGTCTCCGAGTATAGTCTTCTTGTCCAGATTCACCATCTTCGCTGTGACCATATCGGGTCTCCTCGAGTGCTTCCATGCACCTGGTTGGGGAGAGTCGTGTTGATTCTATCTTTCGTTCTGGTTTCCTTACTTGTCATTGGTCTATATACTTTGTGCTTGTTCGCTTGTCCTCTTAGCTTGTAAATATTAGACTAAACATGCCTTTTTGCCTTCCTTACACTGTTGCTATGCCACCGCACATGCACATGACTTAGTTCATGCTTTGTTTGTCGATACTTGCTTTTATACACCTACTTGTGATCACCACACCAACACATGCCTTGTTCATTCCTTTTGTCTGACTTGTTTGGAGGCCATGCTTGTGTGTTTTTTCCTTTATTTGAATTTGCCATGATTTGGAGAGTAGAGACATGTTTGCCTCCCCATCTGGTTAAAATAAAACACACAAACTCAGATGAACAAATAATAAGGCATAACTAGAGACAAATGCTCACAAATCCCTATGGTTTAATAAAACGCAAGTAGAAGACACAAAAGCATATCGCATGATTGATCATATAGGGCATGCATCTTCTCTTCTCGGTCACCCACAGTCTACGAAGGACAACTCTAGTAGCCCGTTCTATAGCTTTGACGTAGGACGTGTTGCTAGTTTTTCCCCCCTTCTCTAGGGTCTTGTCGGTGCTAGTAGAGGGTACAGCTCCATGCTACTGCAGGAGACGAGGCCACCAACTCATCACCCGTTCACTGCTTGTGCTTCGGCCAGGATTTAGAACAGGGACGTACTTTTCTGACTAGAGTTGAAATCCAAACCCATGAGTGCGTCCTATATGGTCCGATCCATGTGGGACATGCATGGTGAGAGAGAGCATGTTAGTAGCATTCATGTGCATGTATGCCATTCATGCCACCCTAACAAACAATTGCATAGCTAACTTGCTTCTTTTGTTATCTTGTATTCATTTCTTCACTAACATATTAGGTTCTTTTCCTTTGTCAGGTATAGAGTTCTGTGTGTGAGTTCCTAGGTCTGAGCCTGGGAGTTCCTTTCTGTAACCTCAATCTTGAGGTGTTGTTCTTGATTGTCTTTCCTCGAGCTATTCGTCACTTCCGACGATAGCTCCTCGTAGGCGTTGTCCTTTCACTTGCAATCGCAGCCCCATCCTTACCCGTTCGCGGTACGCTATGGCCCAGTGAGCTTCTAAGACTGTTACACTAGCTGCCTTGGAGGGGATTCCTATTTCTACCCCTCCTCCCTCTTTCACTTTGTCATCAGTCATTCCACCTTCACTCCACGATAGCCACTTTCGAACGCCTGGAGTTCCTTGTCCGCTGGTTTCGGGACACTGGCAGACCCTCATTAGTCTAAAGCCTGTGGTTGAGGCGGTTAGTATGACTACCACCAGGGCATCTGATCTGATGATGCCCCGTCCTTCAATTGACTCTCTTTCACTTGACACTCAGCTAGTTGTGATTGCTTCATCAGTAGGAATCCGACCTGCAACATCTTTGAGCATCCGGCCCCCTTTGACATCCCTACCGCTTGATCTTCTAGCCCTTGGTACTGCTACCGACGGTTCTGCCACCATACAATCTCAGCAACTTCTAGCCCTTGCATAGAGGTTGCAAAACATGGCTTTCTCTTTGGATCCCACTCTGATTGCGCTTGTCTGTCCCATTCCTGAGGATCCTTCTCCGCCTGCTCAGGCACTTCACATTACATCAGTCACACCACCACTACAGCTGTCGCTACAACTTCCCGCTGTCTCGACGACAGGTGTTGCTACTCTGCCTCTAGCATCACTTCCACAGCATGCACAATATATTCATCCCACCACTAGTGGTCAGCCTTTTGGACGGGCGGGAGTTCACCGGCCTACGAACCCAACTGTCCCGATTCAGCAGGTGTTGCTGCCCCACACAACAACACGCCCCACACAGCATAACATTTCTATACCCTTGCATCAGGTACAAGCTTCAGCATGCACACCACCACAAGTAGCGCACATGCACGGGTACGCTGGTCCTCACGCTAAGGCACCAGGTGGCGAGATGATAGATCTGGAGGAGCACATCGGTGCTATAGACACAACATACGCGAGACCCGCCCCAACTACTTGCTCAATGTCAGCAACAACTCCCAATGCACTTTTCGCCAGGATGAATGACCTAGAGAAAGCTCTACGTCAGGTGCAGGGCGGGGACCGCCAGTCTTTCTCATTCCAGGACCTCTGCTATTTCCCAGAGGCGGTACTCCCTCCGAACTTCCACATCCTGGAATTTGAGAAATATAATGGGAAAGGTTGCCCAATTTCTCATCTTCAGGCATACTGTGGCGATCTCACTCAGCTACAGGCTGACGAGAGACTTCTCATTCGCCTTTTCTAGAAAAGTTTTACAGGTCCAACTCTAAAATGGTTCACGTCGCTGGATATGTCTGCCATAAGGACCTGGAATGATCTGAGCCAAGCTTTTTTGGAGCAGTACTCTTTTAACCTCGACATGGTCTTAAAGCGTGAGGACCTGGTCGCCACCAAGCAGGAGCCCCACGAGCCGTTCGGGGAGTACGTTGGGCACTGGCGAGCCCTCGCATCACAAATGCGTGATAGACCTTCTGACAAAGAGTCTATCGAGATAATAATTCGAGGGGCGCAGCCAGCCATTGGAGCTCTACTTAGCATCCAGCCTATTACCTCCTTTGCATCCCTGATCAGAGCTGGCACCCATGTAGAGAGCTCGCTAAATAGAGGAAGCTTCCCAGCATTAGCAGCATTCGCAAAGCAGACCATAGCTACCAACGGAATCCGTAACAGCAACGGTGGTAACAATGGATCTAGCACTGGCTACGGGCGGAAGAAGGATTCTGCTAGGAATGCTGTGGCATACGTAGGGGCTCTTGTTATGCCAGCCTACATGTTGAGCTCATCGGCTCAGAATCAGGTTGTTTACTCTCCTGCACCTAGAGTACCACGCACATCACATATCTCAACCACCGCCGAAGCCTGCACTGGCAAGGCAAGGGCGCTACCAGGGATCAAGGCGGCTCCCACGACCTGAGAGAGATTACACTCCTCTGTTTGAGCTACTGAGTGTCATATTTCCTAAGGTAGCGTCGCTACTGAAGCTTTTGGAAATCCACCCACCACCGAACCCACTTCCGCGGTGGTATAAAGCGGATCTATATTGCAGTTACCATAGAGCCGCGGGGCACTCTACGGATAACTGCTTCACACTTCGAGGAGCAATTCAGACTTAATTGACCAGAAGGTCATTGCAATTAACACATAGGAGGTAGAGTCCAGGCCCGCTGCACAGACACCACATTCATCTGCATCCATGTCTAGCAACATAGTCAGCCAGCCTTTGCCTGAGCATGCGTTGGGGGCTTCAAGAATCTTTTGATCCTTCTCTCCTCATCCATGATGTCTTAGATCCATTCTCTTATCAGCTGAGTCAATTCTTCATTGAGTCTTCTAATTCTGCAGTCTCTTCAGTGTCGCTCCATACTGTACATTTTGACTCCAATCCCTCTAATGTGCTCTACCGTGTCGACCGTTTTGAACCGGTCAATTTTATTCCAATTCTCGAGCGTGCCAGTCATTTGGCCGCTTTTGGCAACCCCTTTTTGATGGTCGAAAATCTATGTCAGAGATGGGATACAAGAAGGGAGCATCTCTCGGGTAGAATGGCCAAGGAATAGCAGAACCAATCGTGGTGGAGAGAAGACGAAAGTTTGAAGGATTGGGATACGAGTGGAAGCCAGAAGACGAATGCGTGAAGCGTCGTATGTACCAAAAACTCGTTATTTCACGAGATTTAAATAATTTTGTCAGTGTGGGATTGTTGGATCCCAATCGGAGTTTGATGCTTGCAGAGCCTGAGCCAGACAAATCGGTTGGTGGGCCCGAGTGGGTATGTGTAGAGGATCACTATTCGGAGGAGGAAGTTATGGACTTTGGAATGGGTTCAACATCATCCATGTCCCCAGAGATAGCTAAGCTAGCGTTGTGGCCTCTGGAGTCAACGGAGGGTCTGTCTAACAATCTTGTCGCAGTTTGGGATGCAGCAAGGGCAGAATCAACAGTAGCAGCTTCAGAGCGACAATCAGTTTGGAAGGGGTTGCAGCCAGGGTAGTCGAAATCAGTGCTTGAGGTGTTGAGAACTACCAGTGCATATTATGTAGATTTCACTTTCGATGAAGAGGAAGGAGATGCCGTGGTAGCTCAGGTGGATAACATGCACAGTGATCTGGAAGTTTTATTTCAAGAGCAGTTATCAGTACTGGCCGAGGATGTGCAAAATGAGCTTAGGAGCAAGAAAGGAAAGGCAGTAATGATTGAGGACACAGAGGAGCAGACAGTTGCATAGGGTCAGTCTGCCATCATGACCCTGGAGGAGAATAAATCTTTAACCAGAGGAGTTCATCACCTATCTGCCAGGAGGCTGGTCTAGGTGGTACTATAAGACCTGGCCCCACCTGAGCAGTGGGGTCCAAAAAAAAAAGATCCTGAGCTAGGCTCAGGAGGGAACTCAGGCGGCAGCATTCACATCAGTCAGACAAAGGACAGTTGCCCACCTATTGCACATGCTATACAGAGATAGCATGATAATAAAAGCTTTTGTTTACCCGAAGTAAAATAGTCAGACACAAGTTCAGAAATAGCAGAGCCAGGAATCATCAAGGGTGCATACATGAAGACTAGGGTTACAATGACCATTCTAAATCACCATTAGGGGCTGTTATCCTTGAGGACATGGACTGCATCGAACAGTCAGAGCCAGTTAATTCATGCTACCTAAAAAAGTACTATCAGTGATCATAAACAGTGTGTCCTTACTCTGCGACACTAACAATTTCCTTCATGCATACATGAGGTCATGATCTTTTTACATCCATGTAGCTCTGCATCACAGCACATACTAACCCTCATTCAGTATACACATATATAGGCTGGCATTTGTTTTCATCATCACATGCATGGATCTTAGCCCAATGATGATAGGCGGAATAAGCTTGCCAATGTGGGGAATGTGTAGCACCTCCTTAGGTAGATACTATTCAGGAACCTAGGGAGTGAGGGAGCCACATTTCATTGTGAATTGGGCGAAGCATCGAAGCTCCTCATGGACCCTGCATCTCCCAGAGGGAGATAAAATGTTAGGGGCGAGAGTGAGAGTGCGAGAAATAAAACAAAAAATATATCTGAAAAAGGGCATAAAAGAATAAGAAGACAAAAGTTGCAGATAGAAGTCGGCCCTAAAGAGAGAGGCATGACGGGTAGCTCTGCCCCTCTAATTTATCTTGGAGAGGAGTCGGAGTGAATACCTGGAAGACATGTTACAAAAAGGCCTAGCCAACCCTTTAAACAGCACCATCTCCCCACCATAGACCAGGTACCTATTACCTCCAAGCTAGGGATAGGGTGAACCCACATGCCTATGAGGGGAAAAGAATAAAGAATTAATAAAATAAAAGGCAGGGGTATAGTCCAGTGGGGTTTGGAACGGAGCCCAAGACACAGTGACCCATTTCCAGAGAGCCACCTAAAAACTAGGGGCTTGGATAGTGTCTAGTGAGGTCTGGAGTCGCTGTTCCCTTGTAATTGGCAGTAAGCATCCCAATGCTGAAGGCACCAATAAGGTCCCACAAAGCATTTAGCATGCATGCATCTACTTTTTGCAAATATCATCCTAAAAAACGTCACAGAGTATCGCTTGGTTCTCTTGGCTGGGATGTGACAACGACTTTCAGTTCAAGAGAATGAGGAGGACATCGCCTATACCAGGGGCATGTAAGCTGCTCTTGTCGATTAGGACCATTTATGTCAGGCCAGCAACTTGTCAACTGTCCTATGGTTAGACACACTGAACCAGTACTTGGCCAGGGGTATGTAAGTTGCTCTGTTTGGTCAAGAGTAGTCCATGTCAAACCAGGGGCATGTCAGCTACTCTGTTGGTCGAAGACCCTGATAATATGCTGGGGGGTGCAATCATCAAGTAATCCTGAACTTCCAAGTTTGATGGCCACATCTCATTACTTGGGTGCCTGGTCAGAACCAGTTGAAACCAGGGTTTTCCCTTAAAGTTGTGCACAAGATTCAGTCTGTCCAACAACTCTCTGTCCTGTCAGCTGTAGTTTACAGTTTTAGGCCAGTCTCTTTGGCTCTTACAATACCATTGCGTTGTATCATTTATCAGTCCTGCAGGAGATCGTTTGCCCTTTCTGATGAGTCTCGGGCCAAGAAAAGCTGAAGTGCCTTACAGTCATGGGTTTCCCTACGATGGTGGTGCCCACACACTGCTCAGAAGTGCTCCTAGCATGGATCAGGCAGTTGACTGAAAGTGATCGCAACAAGCTATGGATTTGGGGAATCTCTTCAAAGCTTCTGGATATCACGAAGGTGGAGGTTTCTCGATACTTTCTGTGTGCAGTAGCCCGATTCTGGAAACTGTCTCATCATGTTTTCTATTTTGGGAGAATCAAACTGACTCCAACCTTGGAAGAGGTCCACAGAATATGTTGTCTACAGAAGTTCTTGGGACCCACCGTTTTTATGCGGCGCGACGGGTATTCTTCAGTCTTGAGTGAGCTAATTGGCCTATCAACTAGTGATTGTGGTCGTCAGCTCATCTATTCAGATGAACATTTTCCTATGCTGCAGCTAGCCTACTTTGACAAAGTAGCTGGAATGCGCACCTCCCTAGGTGACGAGCTTTGGTAGAAAGGCTTTTTTGTCCGCATCCTGGGAGAGTTGATTTTCAGCCATGGCTGGATGGTTGTAAACATTGAAGTCGCTGAGATTGCTTTGGTGGTTGTCACCCGACAGATAGATCTAGCCCCAGTCATCTTGGTAGAAACTTACTGGGCTCTAGACCGATCACTGCGCCGCTACCGACACTTTTATGGCTATGGAGCTTTTGTACAGGTATGGTTAGCTGCACATCTAGGTGTAGAAGTCTTACGCTCGCAACGATCAGCCTTCGAATCCTATTGTTAAAGTGGCCATGCACGCACGCTCACCTCAGTTCAGAAGGAGTACGAGCGTTTAGAAAGCTTGACAGAACAGAAAATCATCTAGCGCATTATTCCTTCGGCTTCTCATAGTTTTGAGGTTTTCTTCAACACAGTCGACATGTTGCTTATCAATCTGCCAGGGTTGACTGGTGGAGTGGAATACCACCCAATCCGTGTGATGCGACAGTTCGATTATCAGCAGGATTCTTTTGTCTAGGGGCAAATGCTAGCGTGGTTCCAAGAATACCCTCTAGGCTCCTACACTATGACTAAGGAGCTATCTCGTCTGCTCAGTGGCTCCGTACGATCGAGGGATCTTACAGTCATAGAAGGGAAGAGTTGCACAACAGATTACGAAGCTGAATTCGAAGAGACCTGGCCAATCTGTAGCGTCGCCCCGAGCCGTACGCTTTTTGCAAAAGCCTCCGGCTCCAAAAGATCCAGAGATGACGCAGATTCTTAGCATTCATGTCATGTTACTTGTTCTTTGCAAATTGAAATACATGTAATCATTCCATTGACTCTAATAATAAAATTCATCATAATGTTTCTTGCTAGCTTGTTTGGTGGCTTGTATTTGATGCAAAGTAGACGATTGCAACAGTATGTCCTTGACTGTTTAGGATTCTTCCCTCTTTTGCCTACCAACTTGGTGCTACCATTTCCCGTTTTGGTCGATAAGTCCGAAACTTACCAATTCCCCCTCTGGTTGGTAAGTTCGAAACTTACCATTCTCCCTTTTGGTTGGTAAGTCCGAAACTTACCAATTCCCCTCTGGTCGGTAATTCCGAAACTTACCATTGTCCCTCTTGGTCGGTAAGTCTGAAACTTACCATTCTCCCTTTGGTTGGTAAGTTCGAAACTTACCATTTCCCCTTTTGGTCAGTAAGTCCGAAACTTACCAATTCTCCTCTCGTCGGTAAGTCCGAAACTTACCGTTGTCCCTCTTAGTTGGTAAGTCCGAAACTTACCAATTCACCCTCTTGGTCGGTAAGTCTGAAACTTACCATTCTCCCTTTGGTCGGTAAGTCCGAAACTTACCATTTCCCCTTTTGGTCGGTAAGTACGAAACTTACCAATTCCCTCTCTGGTTGGTAAGTCTGAAACATACCATTCTCCCTTTTGGCCGGTAAGTCCGAAACATACCATTCTCCCTCTTGGTCGGTAAGTCTGAAACTTACCATTCTCCTCCGTCTGGTCGGTAAGTTCGAAACTTACCACTTCCCCTTTTGGCCGGTAAGTCCGAAACTTACCACTTCTCCCTCTGGTCGGTAGGTCCGAAATTTACCATTTTCCCTTCTTGGTTGATAGGTCGGAAACCTACCATGCCCCATTGGATCCTTACTCAAAGAGTTTGGTATCAATGGTGCCCCCTTTGTTTTGAGTTCTACTCCAAATGGATGGAATCAAAGCAAACTGTTTGCCTCCTTCCTTTGGACTGGTATCCTAAACTACCCGGGCAATCCTTGTGATGCCCGATGGATTCCCTGCTCTCCTTGTTCCATCCCTCCTATGGGCTGGTAGCCCGAACTACTCGGATGACTTCCGTGACAGTCACTTCTCGGTCGGCAAGCACTGCGAGTCTTGTCCAGTGCTTTTCTTGACAAGTGTGATAGCTAGTCATGTCTTTTAGGAGCTGATTGGTCGTCAACTTATCAGCATTTGGTTATATATGTTGTTTTCTATGGTGTATGGCTTTAGCTATGGTGACGGGATCTCTGGCCCATTCACTAGCTGGTGGTTGGCTACCATTAATTGTTGTTTCCTTGCAGCCCCGGATAAGGCATCTTCGTCAACTCCGAGCGATGATCCTCCTTCTCCTGATCCCTCTTCCTTGCAAAAGGGGTGGGGTGTCTCTGTCAACCCTGAGTGTCGGTCTCTGTTCCATTCGTCCTCCAACTTCGCTCAGGGAGGGGCATCTATAGACACCCCAATATGTATAGGCCAAACCTAATAACCACACCTCACTCCGACAACCACCAATGAAAAACCTAACTACAAAACCCTAACTAACCTAAATACAAAACTAAACCCTAATCCAAACCCTAAATCTAGGTTAAACCTTAATCCAAGTTTTAAACCTAGGTTAAACCCTAATTAAAGTCCTAAACCTAGGTTAAACCCTAATTAAAGTCCTAAACATAGGTTAAGCCCTAATTAAAAACCTAAACCTAGGATAAACCCTAATCCAAACCCTAAACCTAGGTCAAATCCTAAGTCAAATCCCAAACCCTAATGTCAAACCTCATGTAACTAATTCTAACAAACATAACCACTTCTTAACTAATTCTAGCAAACATAACAACTTCTTAACTAATCTCCAACAAACATAACCACTTCTTAACTAATTTTAACAAACATAACCAGTTCTTAACTAATCTCCAACAAACTAACCAGTTCTTAACTAATCTCCAACAAACTAACCACTTCGTAACTAACCCAACCACCTTCCACTCCAGCCCTAACAACCAACTAGGCCTATAAATACCCCCTTATGTAAGGAGAATGGGGATTTTCAGAGCTTTTAGTTTTTTTTGCAAAAGTGGAGAGAGGTGAGTTCCCCAAGCCTTTCCACTCCCAACCCGAGCTACCAGAGAATTCCTAGAAGAGAGAGGAAGCTCGTGGAGATGAGAAACCTGAGTTCTCAGCCATCTTCGACGAGCTCCGGCGGCCTCCGGTGAGCTCCGGCCATCCATTCCACTGCTAGACCAGGTACGCTCATCCCTGACCTCAATTATTGTTAGAAATGCTCTCCTAGGTCACCCCCTATTTTCTTGGATCATTTCCAATCAAGCTAGAGGCCTCCTCTGGTCGGAATCGCTCCCCGAACCTCGCCGTTGTCGTTTTCCGGCGACCTAGTTGGGGGTGCTGGTCCAGGGCACGGTTCTGGCTCCAGAACCCTAGATCTTCCTCCCCTGGTCTCCCTCAAGCTATTCTGACCCTCTGCATGTCGTTTCACTACCTCGCGGAGCCTCCAGAAGCTTGTGTAATCAGAGTTACATCATTCTGAGTGATTATTCATCATCACCCTATATGCAAATGCAAATGCAAACAAAGCGATAAAACAACAAAAAACAATGCGAAGTGCCTTCCTAGTAAATCCGGGGGAAAAACCAGGGAAAATGCGGAAGAAAACTGGTCGAGAAAGCATGATAAAATCAAAGCATGCTGCATGCATAAAACAAGGATAAGGTGTTGGTTTGGTGCACCAGATTTG
>JAMKQA010020261.1:0-18904 GCA_024699735.1 Posidonia australis
GAATAAGCAAGCATACATTTAGCAGACCATTGACAGTAGGAAACCTAGAAAGACTGAGTTTTCTCGGGCACATGGGGGTGCCTAACCCCTTCCCCATGTGTAACCAGAATCCTTACCCTTTCTCTGGCCCGCATTCATATTGCATTATCCATTAGGCACGGATCACACATGCATCTTTGCATCTTGTTTGCTTTCATCTTTTTTTGTGTTTTCTTGGTTTTCCTCATCTTTCCATTAAAAGACTAGGTGACGACTCCTTTCCTTATCCTTTTATCTTCCCTTTGGTGTTTCCGAGTCTTGTCTCTTCCTCCGGATTCACCATTTTCGTCGTGACTGTATCGGACCTCCCAGTGTGTTTCCGCACACCGGATTAAGGTTTGGTGAACCGCGCCTAGGGGTTCCACCGGCATGGTCACAACGGGTCCTAGGACGAGCTATCGTCGACAGCAACGAGTAACTCAGGAGAGGATGGGCGAGATCTATCACCAATGGAGAAACAAAAAACAGGGACACTCGAGCTCCGACAGAGGAACTCGCTCGCTAACTTGTAAGAAACAAACAGGCATCAGGGAAACCTGATGTGAGTAGAACAAGACATAGATGCAATGTTATTATGGTGGCATGAATGCACATGCATATGGATGCAACTATTATGCGCTCTCTCACCATCTAGGGAAGAGCACCAATGTTGAGCACCTAGCTAGAGCACCAAGCAGGAGCACATAAGTGGCGCACCTAGCTGGAGCACCAGGCTGGTGCACCTACCTAGCGCACTATCCTAGCGCACCAAGTTGGCGCACAGACACTTCTCAGGCTGCTAGCTGCTAGCTTTCCACCTCCCATGTCTGTAACCTTCACCAACGAATATGCCATGGAATCTATGCCAGGCTCTTCGTTTACGAGACTACCTGCATTCCATGGGAGTTACCCTTGTAAAATCCTATATAAGGACCCCCATGGGAAGCCATTTGGGGAATCTTTAGCAAGCTAGCTACTGATTTCAACAACCCATTCTCGTTTTCTTAAGCATACCCTTGCATTCTAGAGCATCCCCAGTCCTTTCAAAGCAACAAGGATCGTATTATCTTGGGTTTTCTAAGAAGGAATACTTGGGAAAAGGTAGGATCCTCTCTTTTCTTTTACTTTTAATCTTAGTTCTTGCACTGAATAAAGCATGCCATGAACTCCATAGATAATCTGTTTTCTTGTTGTTTACATAATAATTTCATGATGAGATGGTTGCTCCATGTATAGGATATTCTATGTGTAAAATCTGTATGAAAAAATCTACATTATAACATTTATTTAAATTTGTCTTTCTTCTCTGTTTCCTTACACAAAGAACCATGATTCATGAACATACATGCTAGAGAATAAGCAGCAGATATAATCTTTGTGTATTCATCATTTGCATATGGTTGTTAAGTTCATTCACTCACTTCCTATCCTTTAGAATCCCATGCAAGTATTTCATCCCATAACCCATGATTTGTCATGATTTGGAACCAAATAATAAAAGATTTCCATTTGTTTGTATCTTATCATGTTTCAGTTTTTTATCATCTACATAGCTGATCTGATTAAAGAAAAATCACTGATCTCTGAAATCTGGACCAGATTCTGAGTCAGGCTGCATCTGATTCAGGTTTTCTGGGGAGCACCATTCTGTCGCACCAGAGTGGTGCACCGTACCAGAGCACCATTCTAGCACACCACTCTGGTGCACCAGTCTGGTCAAAGAGCAAATCACCCAGTTTGCACCCCACTCTACATGGTTTCTCGGATGATTTTGACTCTGATTTTCCTGGTGTTGATTCTCTAATATTACATGTCTTTGCATGCATGATTTCAACCCAAGATGGCACTGTTTTCAAGACTTTTGCACTTTGCATATTTAGCTCATCGCTGAAATCTGGTAGGCTGATTGCCCCATGGACTCCTATATGGAGATTCTTGTGCATCAACCCATGATCTAGACAGCATGGCTGATTCTTGTTGCTTTTATTTGACATGAAAATGGTGTGATCTTGTGTGAGGCTTGCAGCCCTTGAGCATAGGATTCATGTTATCTTTTCATGTTTGGATTTTCCTAGATATTTAAATTGCATTTCTTGAGTTTACAAGGACTTTGCATTGCATAACATTCTGGAATCCATTATATTACATGACATTGCACTGCATGAATTTCTGGTGTTTTCCTCGGCACATTTTCCTAGCCCCACTAGAGCACCTAGGTGGCGCACCTGACTGGAGCACCAGTCTGGCGCACCATACAAGCGCACCTGCCTGTTTTCTATTACACACAACAGCTTTTGGCATTGGCATTTAGCATGTTTCCCGTTTCGATTTACTTTTGGTTTTCTTTGGTTGTCTTCCTAGATGTACCAGGAAGACCCTATTCTGTTTTTAGCCCTTTCCATGCATGGTTTACCATATTTTGCATATAGTAAAGCAAGGATGAAAATCACTCGAAGTTCTTAGATCTTTGATCTTATTTATGCAATATCCTTGCATCAATGCTTGACCCGCGATACGAGTGATCCTTCGGAGCATTAGGACACACCCCACATGCCATGCACTCCTATTTAGCATAAGACACCATTCACTTAGCATGGCATTGCATATCGCCCTCGGGTGTACAGAAAAGGCTGAAAAGCCAACATTTCATATAAGTAAATGAGAAACCCATAGAAAGATCGATTTTTTGGATGTACGAGGGTGCCTAATACCTTCCTCGTACGTAACAGGGATCCTTGCCCATTTCTGGTTTAAGACCTTCTTTTCCATTGTCTTTATCACACGATTTGAAAGTTTTAAGCGGTTTTCCTCGTCTTCCGTTTTTTAATAGACTAGGTGGCAACTCCTGCACTTTATTTTTATTTCTACCGTGACTTTGCCGATCCTCGCGCATTTGGCCTTTCGCGCCAATCCCGAGGTTGTCGCCAGCATGGTTACATTTAGGATCCACCAACCTAAAGCTCACTAAATGGATAGCTAAGAATAAAGTCTAAGAAAGCAAGACACTGGGAAATGAAATAAAATTGTTAAGGAAGTAAGTAAAGTTAGAAAACGGGCCGAGTTAGCCTGCTCGACTCGGCCCAAAATTTAGTTAGATTGCCTAGGCCTGGACTGGGTCGGGTCGAGCCAGGCTGAAGTTTTTATTCCTTCAACTCGACGCAACCCATGGCTCGCCAAGTGGCCCAGGTCGTGGGCCTAGTGGGCTAGGTTGGGCCAGTTGGTCCATTGGGCCGTTTAATTTTAAAAAATAATTAAATTTTGTATTAATAAAAAAAATTTATACATAAAAAAATAAAAAGTACATAATGATTAAAAAATACATAATTATTTTTTATACTTAAACTTTACACTTTTACACTTTTTTTCTACACTTTTACTTATTAGTATAATCTGTTCTGGTTCCCCCTGTTGATGTTGACGTCGCATTATTGTCTTCTGATTCCTCGTTCATGCTTAATCTTTGAAGACGATCAACTGCATCATACCAATTTTTTAAGCATACGGAGGCTTCTACGAACTTTTCAGATAATCTAAATCTTCTATCATTTAATACTCTTTTTCCTGTAGAAAATGCAGATTCCAATACTACACTTGATGTCAGAATCGTTAGTAAATCTTTTGCCATTTTTGAAATTATAGGAAATCTAATTGCTATACTAAACCACCACTTTAATATGTTTAAGTTTTCTATTTCTAAAACACTAAAAGTAAACTCGTATTCTAAATAATTTTCTAATTCATTATTTGTAGTTGATTTTACAATTTTTTTCCTTTTTATTTAATGTACTCCAAAAAGAACTACCACTACTACTACTTGTATATGTTCCTACAAAACAAGATGTGTGACCATTACTACTACTTTTACCATAATTTCTAGCATATTCTTAAAATAATCTATATAAAGTTGTCTTTATTTTATTATTACTATAGTCATTTTTATTCATTTTACTAAAAATATCATCTATTAGTACCATACAATTAACTAATCATGCCTAGGATCCATAATTAAAGCTAAATATGCCCACATTGGAGGCTCATCCTAATAATTATTATATTTAGTTTCCATTAATTTAATAATATCTACAAAAGCTGGAATATTTCTATAGTGTTGAAAAACATTTGTAATATTAAATAAATTAATTTAAACGAGAGAACATTTTGGATAATATTGACCTGATAATTGTTTTGTTGTATCATAAAATGATTCTAAAAAATTATGAATTATAGTAGAATTTTGCTAATCTTCATCATTTAATAAATCATTAGATTTTGCATTATAAAATCCTGTAATTATATTACAATAAGGTAGACTTGAACTTAACATATTATAAGTTGAGTTCTATCTATGTGGAACATCTAACTTAAATTTACTAGGTTTTAAACCATTTTGTCCACATACATGTCTAAATTTTTGATATCTTTTAGCTGATGTTTGAATAAAAAAAATAGTTGTTCTTATATTTTCTATATAAAACCTGATGCATTCTATACCATCTTGTACAATTAAATTTATTATGTAACAACAGTACCTACAATGAAATAATTCACCATTTAATATTAGTTTTATATTTTTTTTAAATAATTCTATTGAAACATTGTTATTAGAAGCATTGTCAAATGATATTGTATTTATTTTAAAAAATATGTTATATTCTTTAGCAATATCTTCTATCATATTTGATATAGCTTTACTAATATGTGAATGATCAAATACTTTAAAAGCAATTAATCAATTTTGTAAATTTCATTCTATATCTATCTAATGTGCAGTTAAACGTAAGTATAAAAAATTATTTGAACCAGTCTAAACATCACATGTTAATGATATTTTACATAATAAACTAAAAAATATTCCAATTAAATCTTTTTATCTTTTTTAAATGTTTTATCAATTATATTTTTTGTTGTATTTATAGAAAAACTTTTAAATTGTAAATTCAAATAATTTTGTACACATAATTCAAATTTCTTATTTTTAGAAAAAGAAAAAAATTGTTCGTCTTAAACTATAAATTTTGTTATTCCTTCTTTAACTTCTTCTGTATTATATTTCCAGTTTACTATACTACTACTAAAACCTATGTGTAATTTAGATTGTCTTAAACCAGTGTTTTCATTTTTATTATGTTTAGTTATATATTTTTGTAAATGTCTCGCTATGTGACCTACCCCTCCTCCCCTAGGACATGTGTATGTTGTACTACAATAATTACAATAACACTTATTTTCATCTACAAGGTCTAAAGTTACATGCTCCCAAACCCAAGAACTTTGATTACTAGATTTCTTAGAGGTTGTGGATTGTGTTGGAGTGTTTTGGGGTTGGTTTGACTCTTAGATAAGGATAAAATCATGGCTACTAATGTTTTCTATTTTAATATAAAAAATTGATTATAAAATAAAAAAACCTTATCCCACAAAACCCAAAACTCAAAAATGGAGGAATTAAAAGTAAAGAATTTGGAGGAAATAGAAGTAGAGAAAATATGTTGTTGGAGGCTGGTGGAGAGTAGTAGACGCAGTGGAGTCCAGAGCCAAACACCAAAACCTGACATCTTCTTCACTTGAATTTTGAGCAGAGAGATGAAATTGAGAAAGAATTGTAGAGGATGAGAGTAGAGAAGAGTAGATTAAGTTGTAGTGAGTTGTGAGAAAAAATGGAATGGGTATTTATAGGTGAAAAGAGAATGAAAACTTCATGTAAAAAAAAAAAGGCAACATTCCAAGCCGACACAACCAATGTTCCATTAATGGAATGTTGGGCCAACGTCCTTTTTTTTTATAGACCCAGCCTGACCTGGGCCCAGCTTGGCCTGGCCCACTTGCAATGGTGGGTCGGAATGGGCCTAGTTGGCTGGGCCAGTCTGGTCGTGCCCTTGGGCCAGGCCCTACCCAAGGCTTGTGACGGGCCTAGCCCAGTCCAGTCCATCCTAAAAAAAATTTGGACTGGGCTAAACCATTTCTTGGGCCGAGCTGAACGGTCCAAAGTCGGCCCGACCCGATTTCCATGTTTAGTGGTAAGGTTGGACTTGAAAACTCATACTAAGGTCTACTTCACAAACATAAGGTACATATGAGCAAATTTTTAAAATCATGATGTAAAAAATAAGATAGAGTCTTTATGATGACAAGATGAGGATTCTCAATAAAGGTTAAACTAGATGATTAAGACATTATGAAACTTTAGATCTTTTAGTTGAGTAGGTTAATATAAATACTTTAGAATTTTCCCTTTTCTTTATTATTCACTTTCTTTATCCTTAACCTCTTTTTTTCTAGAATTTTGTGCGTAGATCCATTACAAACCGTCACAAGACACTACTAGTTCACTAGGGCAATCTAGCGATTTAAAGACTTGTTGCATGTACTAAGCGCAATCACGATTTCTACAAAAGTGAGTTAGGATTTTCCTGCTTTTCATAGGTTAGGTTAGAGTCAGTTTTACTCGAGAACTAGCAAAAGATAGGTATGTGGTGTTTAATTAGTTTATAATACATATATATTTTATTCTCATATTTAACTATTTTGTATAAAAATAATACTACTCGAGATATTTTGTGTAAATTTTGTAGAAATCTGAGAACTTGAGAAGAATTGAGAAAAAAAGGAAGAGAAAAGAATAAAAGTTAAAAAGAAATTCAAATACAGTCAAAGATATTTTGAAGTAGAAAAGAAAAGATATTTTTGACCCAGTCTTTGTTATTTACAATCTCTAGATAGAAATATCTTGTATTCAAAATTCAAACTCAAATTTTGTATTTAGATTTATCTCTGACATAAAGAAGTCCTTGTAAATCTATAAAATGACCTCTTGTGTAGATCTAGGAGTTCAACTCCCATCTTTTAGGCTTAGACTGTTTCTCTTTTGTTTTGGGAAATTTTCATGTTCCTTTAGTTATAATCTCAGGTCTATTAATAAAATCAGTTTTTTTTTTCCTTCAATTATGTCTTTTATTCCAACTTTTCTATTCAAATGTTTATTTCCTATGATTTCTATGTGTAACTAATTTCTATATCTAGGGCAAAGATGAAGTTTATATAGATTGGAATGTATGAACATGTTTTTTTCTCTCTCTTTGTGCTTAATGCCATGATTATGTGGGTTGGATGTATATTACATAAATCATTCGAAGAATTAATAAACTTTGATAGACTAACATTGATATCATCGTTTTAGCCTATGCTTAGGGAAGATTTAATTGAAAATTGTATATATAATCGTGATTCCATCATATATCATTTGATTTAGTTTGGTTTGTATATTTTTATTTTTTGACTTGATATTCTCTGATGCATATATAGCATATAGTTTATGCTTGTTAGGATAAAAATCATTGAATTAAATTATTTAGATCAATAGAGAAGGAGAAAAAAAATATGATCATGCATTTTCAATTCTATATAAATGAATTCAAAACCCTAGATACATTTAATTGATTTGACTACGTCCTAATAGTCTAGTATTAGATTCTTCTTTCTACATCAATTCTCTCAAATCTTCTTCAATAATTGAAAATAAATCATTATTTCTAAAATATTTTTCTCTATGGGATCGACCCATATTTACCAACGTACTACATTAGACGCCATACACTTGCAGTTAATTAAAACATATACATCACATCACAAATGACACTGAGGTGAATCACCGCAAGCAAATAACGGATCCTTTAGTGATCAAAGCTGGTCTGTGCTCTCTTTGAGCTACTAGCCTCGCCAAACAAATCAGCACCAGGTGAAATCTTGCTTATAGTCCAGGTCTCCTAAATCTCAGTCTCAGATTTTGGGGTATAACCTGAACCCTCCATCACTACATTGTCAGTGGAATGAATGTCGTAGCACGTCAGGCGAGCTAGCTCTGTGGTTGTTATAGTGGAGATAAGTGGATATAGCTTGAAAAAGTCAGGCATTGTGCTTGAATGCATCCTGCAGAACCGGAATTGGCACAATACGCGAATGGGATGGTATTCGACACCCCTAGTGAGCCCCGACAGGACAATCAGCTGCATGCCTTTATCATCGAAAAAGACAACAAAAGGCTTTGCAATGGACGGAATAATGCACCAGGTCATTATGCCCTCAATCAAATTTCGCTGCCTCTCGTACATCTCATGGACGCCAGGAATAGCACTAGAATGGCTAGTGCAATAATAAGCATCAAAAGTAAATTGCTAAGGATGCAGAATCTCTACTCCCATGTGAGTGACAAGCCGAACCTATCAAAAGAAGGGCAAACCAGTAATATATGAGCAAATGACAAAGTGGCAGATTAACAGCACAAATTCTAACATCATCTCACCTGCATCAGAGCACCGCAACTGTAAAAGTGCCAGCAACGCTTCAATGCACAGTCCAGACCATGATACGTCTCATCTAAAATGACGGGCACTAGATTTATCTGCCTTATGACTATAACCAATGCAACTTCAACTACCTCTATGGCAACCTTCATCCAACCATGACTAAAAATTGACTCCCCAAGGAAGCAAATGTCAAAACCACAAAGCCACAAATCATCGCCAAGAGTTGTGTGCTTCCGAGCCACATCGTCAAAGTATTCCAAGCATAGCATGGGAGAGAACCATCATCGCACACAAGGCGATGACTGCGCTTGCCATTTGAAAGGCTTGTACGTTGGCTCTGTAGACACCCCGATTTCGCAGTCACTTGGCAGCAGGCTCCTCTAGAAGATGCTCTAATTACAACCACCACCCCTAAATCCTAAACCCTCAACCCCACTTAAGTCCACACAAACCCACTCTAACCTAATCAAAGCAAAAAACCAATAATTGAGAATCAAAACCAAATAAAATTCATTTAAAACATTTAAAACCCTAATAAATTAAGTAAAACCCTAATTAAAACCAAAATTAAACAAATCTACTAAAAAACTTAATTAATCAAGTGAAAACACTAATTAAGGTCAAAATTAAATAAAATCCACCTAAAATCCTAATTAATCAAGCGAAAAACCTAATTAAGGTCAAAATTGAATAAAATCCACTTAAATCAACCTAAAAACATTTAAAATCCTAATTGATCAAGTGAAAACCCTAATTAAGGTCAAAATTAAATAAAATCCACTTAAATCCACCAAAAATCCTAATTAATCAAGTAAAAAACCTAATTAAGGTCAAAATGGAATAAAATCCACTTAAATCAACCTAAAAACATTTAAAATCCTAATTAATCAAGTGAAAACCCGAATTAAAGTCAAAATCAAATAAAATCCATTTAAACTACTTTAATCCATTTAAATTCAAGGGAAAAACCAAAATTAAACCTAAAACCCTAAAAAAACCCTAAAGTCGCTTAATTAAGTTAAAAATCCTAATTTAAATCCAAAAATTTAATTAAAATCCAAAGAAACCTAATTAAATTAAAAACTTTGATTAAAATCTAAAAACCCTAAATTAAACTCAAAATTCTAATTAAAACTCAAAAACCCTAATTAAACTAAAAAACCCTTAATTAAAACCTAAAAACCCTAATTTAAACTAAGAACTCTAATTAAAATCCAAAACCCTAAAAACCCCTAAAATAATTAAAATCCTGAAAATCCTAATTTAAAACCAACTAATTAAGTCACAAAAACCCTAAATTAATTAAATCACAAAAACTCTAAAATAATTAAAATCCTAAAAACCCTAATTTATAATCACTTAATTAAACCCAAAAGACCCTAACTTAAAATCACATAATTAAACTCAGACCCCTAAAAACACTAAAAACAATTAAACTTCAAAATCACAAAATCAAACTTAATTAAAATCAACAAAACAAATAATTAAAAATCCTAAAACAAAACTAAAACACAAAAACAAAACATAAAAAACAAAAAAATCCAAAAGACCATTTCCAGGCTCAAGCCCAACACTATTTCGTTCATACATTAACCAGAAACTTAGGAAACCAAAAAAAATAATTCCGACGACCAACCCTCACCGCTAGCGACCTCCCAACATCTCTGGCGATCCCAACTGCAACCACTTCCTCCATCTCTCCTTCCCCACGTAACATCAACTACCTTCAGCACGTTCTGCAACTTCCACCCCTCTCCCAACAATAAAAACAACCGAGGAGGAGGAACAGGGGCTCAAAAAAGGCCTCGTCGGAGAAAGGCCCGTCGCTGACAACCCTTCACTCACCGATTTAGAGACCAATCCTTCCCCCCACGAGAGCACACAGAGAACCTTGCAATTCCCCCATCTCTAGATCCCACGCTCCAAGCCTCTCGCAACCCAGAAGCCCTCAGCCACCATCACCGGAGCAGCCACTGGAGCACCGTCGTTGGCACGCGAGGAGATAGCCTGCTCATCCTCAAGTAATCCTTCCACTTCTTGTTTAAATCATGCTCCCTTAGTGTCGTAGGATCTTCCTAGGTCGTCTGGCTAGGACTTCACGGGGATTAAACCCTCTGTGTATCGTCACCTTTTCCTCTGGCGGTGGGTCTACCAACCCCAGCGAGGCTGGCGACTCCAGTAGTGGGGAGGGGCCCCTGAGGCCTCTCCTCCCTGAGCTTCAATACTCAGAAGAGGCTTCCTTGGCCTCCTGTGGCCAGGATAACGTCTCCAACGCCCCTCTGCAACTTCAGGCCACCATTGTCGAGTCCATTGAGTGGGTGGAGCATCCCGTCAGCGTCTCGTCAAGGCTATCGCCACCGGAAGCCTCCCTCCGATCCTCCGAAGGTCCCTGGTTCTCTACTGGACCGCCTCCGCGGCTGCAGTGCCATCTCCGACGTCGACACAATGTCTCGCCAGAGCAAACGATAGGAAGGGTACCCTAGGCCGTTCGAAACCCACTGAGACACCCCGGAGCCTCTTCGATCCCCGCCACGCCAAGCCATTGCTTCTGGAAGCGCCACCGTCGCAACACTATCGCCGGGGAAGACGCCGACGAGGGAGGATTGACGGCACACTCCAGCCGTCGAGAGCCTCATCTGCACCGTTGAATCTCTCCCCCATCTCCTCCTCCAGCTTCTCAGCCCATTAGATCTCCAATCAACCGCCAGGAGGACTCAAATGAGCCTCCCAAGCCGTTGCCGTCGGCGATCTTCGAATCGTTGGCAGTGACTATTAGATTTTTTTTTAAGTTTATTTAAAAGTCCTTTAGTTAGTTTAAATGTTACAATTAGACCCTGGAATTTTTCACTTTAACCCCTGTATTTTCAATTTAAATTTACGTTACTTTAGTTTTACTGTAAATATTGCATTTTTATCCTATTTAGTTTTAATTTCATTTCCAGTTCTATAAATGCTTGTTTTCTCACATTTAATTCCCTGAAATTAATTTTTCTTTGCAATTAAGTCCTGAAATTTTACATTGAGCCCCTAAAACTTTTAAAATGAGTTTTCTCTGTAAATTTGCATTCTGAACCCTGAGAAACTTCATAATCACACTGATCATCGTAATAGTTTAATTTTTATCACATTTTGGTCTTGAAATCTTGCATGTTAGCCCCTGAACTCCATCCATAGTGTCTTCTAGACAGGAATATTTATACCCAGGCCCCTGAATTTTTTCCTTAAATCATTAATGATGGTTTTAATTGTATTTTAAATCATATTTTAATATGTTTCCCATTTATTGATCACATGTGCTTATAAATCCCCACTTGAATAGTGTTTTCATCAAAAAACCATGTTTGCAATACAAATGAATTTTTGGTTTCACATTTTAGTAAAATTGGCACTTCATGTGTGAATTTTGCATAATAGACCCTAGATTTTCAAGAAATTACCAAAAGTATAATTTTCACACATGTCACACCACAGAGCCACATTTTCTTTAAATCCTACATCCTAGCATTAATATAAGACTTTTTTTAGCACATTTTAACCATGATCTTCCCCTTCCTGTGAATTTTGCACATTAGACCCTAAGTTTCAGGGAATTATCTAAATGTCATTCTCACACACCTCAGTGCCACATTTTTCTTTAATTTATCATCTATACACTTGGATAGAAATCTCTGAATGTACTTTAATCCAAGTTTTCACCCCCTTTCTGTGAATTTTGCATTTTGGTCCTTATACTTATCTCTTATTGTGTTTACATTATTTTGTTGATTTTAAGACCTTGTCTTCTGCATGTTTCCATGAAAACAACATTTTCCTGACATTTTGCATACATTTTGGCATATCTTAGACCATGCATCATCCCCATGCATATATTTATCACATTTGACCACTGAATTGGCCAAATTACCCCTTTATCATCAATTCATGCACATACATGTTAGTTATTGCACCAAGTCATGCATAATCTCTATCCATAGCATTCCTTAGTATCTTTTACCTATTTAGGTACATTTTCATGCATTCTATATAGTTTTTGCCGCATTTGCACATCAGTCCATCTCTTTTGAATAAGTCTACATTTCATGTATTCTTCCATGGATTTTTCTCCTACTTGTCTTCGAAGTCCATCATTTGATAATTGATTTGACTATCTTTATTCCATATTTTTGGATTTCTCGACTTGATTTGGATTTCATCGCCCGAAGGCGTACATTAACAAGCCCGAAGGCCGACATTGGTCCCACCACGAATTATTTTCCCTTTTTAATTTTTACGACCTTTACCATGATTTTGATGACTCGGGTTGACCCCAGTTTCTATCTTTTGACCTCAATATGGTTTTCTGGACCATTCTTTACAAAAACATCGTCATTTTATGTGATTTTCTTCTCACCTCACCATTTGCCTATTTTATGTGGACTTCTTTGCAATTTTTTCGTTTGGATTTATATGGTGTTTTGTGCACTTTTAATGATTTGCATTTGTTGCATTTTTGATCCCTTTGACATCAGTATAGTTTTCTGAACCATTCTTTACAAAAACATCATTTTATGTGAATTTCTTCACATGTCATAGTTTTCCTATTTTATGAGGACTTCTTTGTAGTTTTCCCACCTTGATTTCTGCGATGCTTTCTTAGATTCTGACGACTTGAGTCAATGGCATTTTTGACATTCTTGAGACCTATATGATTTTCTGAGCCATTCTCGCTAGAAACCTCGTCATTTCATGTGATTTCTTTTGTTGTGTCATACTTTGTGATTTCATCATTTCATGTGGATTTCTTCGTAGTTTTCGCGTACCCTCTTACACATCCATCTAGTCTTGTCTTGGCATTCATATTAGCATATTTAAAGCACGATCTAGGCTTAGCAAGCATTCACCTAGCCTCTAGCAAGCGAGTTAGACTAGAAAGACCGAGTTTCTCGAACGTATGGAGGTGCGTAACACCTTCCCCATGTGTAATAGGAATCATTACCCATCCTCTGGTTAGCAGACATCTGGACTTCATATTTGCAACTCATTCATTCACTTTTTGTAATTTGTTTATGGTTTTCCTCCTCTTTCCCTTAAAAGACTAGGTGGCAACTCCTCTGTTGAAAAATCTTACATTAATTTTGATGATAACAATATAGTTGTTTTTAAGCACTGGTGGCTATAAAAGGCCGTGTGAAGAAAGCAAAGGGGTTGCCTTGCAAAATCATATATTTGTATTCATAAGATGTAAAAACAAGTTATTGATTTGTAAAGGTAGATTATACACGAAAGGATGCGTAAATTTTTAAGTCACATGTAATATGAAAATCAGCATACCAGACATTTTCGGAATACCGAATTAGGAGAAAATGGAACATCAGACGGCACACCAAAATTTCAAAGAACAAAGGATGCTGAAAGCAAAAACGGCATACCGAATATTTTCGGAATACCGAATCAGGAGAAAACGGAACATCAGACGGCACACCGAATATCAAGGAACAAAGGGAGCTAAAAACAAAATCGGCACACCGCAATATTTCGGAATACCGAATTAACCCGACCGTTACAGAATTCGGTCGACCAATTGAATTTCGGTATACCGAATCTACTGTCAGTAAACAAAAGATTTACTAGTCGTTAGTCACACTTAGAGGTAAACTCATTACTATAAATCAAGGTCCATATGCACCTCAGAAACACACCCAAGATACTGAGCTATCATACTTCTAGTGTATCAAGTGATTGAGCTAAAAAATCCCATTCATACTTCACTCCCTGTCATTTTGAGTTTCCATTCCCATTCCCAAAAGCTTGACAAGCAATGGGAGATCACAAGTTGTGTAAGAGCTACTCTCATAATCAAGTTGCTTTGAGTTATTCTCCGGGTAGGAGAAGGGAATTGCCGTTCGAGGCAACAAGCAAGTTAAATTTGTTGCTTGTAAAATTATTGTTATTGAATAAAAAAAGGGTAAGTCTCAAGTGGGGAACTTGAGGAGTGGACTAAGCTGGGGTTGGCTGAACCACTATAATTCTCTAAGTACTTGTGGTTGAATGTTTATGTGATTGATTTTCATTATCTACATAATTTGCTTATCAAAAGTTAAAATTTATCAAAAACCAAAGATTCTCTATTCACCCCCCTCTAGAGAAGCCTTAGTATCCAACATCCTCTTCTTTCAGTTTTATCCCATCACGCGCTTTCGCCGTCCTAGCATGGTTGTGGCCTCCTCCCTCTGGCGCGACCCCGCGTTGGATCCTCCAGGTCGGGCACGGTCGACCCCAATAGTTGGGACAAGTCACAGATCCTTCAACCCTCTTCCAAGGTAGGAGTCAATTCCACTGGACCAAAGCAAAAGACGTGGTAGGCCAGTTTTCAAAATCGAACAGTCGTGCACAACAAATGCTAATTCACCTCTATGTCGGCAATACTCAAAAAGAACGATGAGATATCCTAGATTCGGAGTTGCTCGTGATTATCGATGGTGAGCTTGACGATCCAAGTCTACAGGATGTCAGTGTAATGCTTAAGCGTTACCATAGTCGGATATCCCTGCAAGAGGAAGAACAAGAGAAGAAATGGTCATTAATCTCTGGGATAGCACGGGATGGCACAGACCCAAGCCAAAAGAGAGCAGGTAGAGAGAGAGGACTGACCATCATCACGTAGGAGATGCACAGCTGACATCCAAGGCAAAGGAACAGAGTAGATGAGTTTTACTGAAGAAGGGAAAAGTGTAAAAAGAGGGGTGCGGGCGTGAGAAATAAAACATATAGGCCAGTGTAGTAGAAAAGGAAGCTAAGCAGTAGCAGAGTGCTAAGCACAATTTTCTGGCACAACTATGTTGCGCAACATTGTGGCGCAATATTGTGGCACACGAAATTGCAAAAATCAATGGCAAAATTCAATTATGATATTACCCACCTAACTAATGCAAAACACATTCAACCACCTATAAAGCACGTAAACTAAATAACACAAGCAACGACACCTAGTAAGGACAACATAAAGTAGTCTTTCATACATTAAATGGCATAATAGTTTGAATCAACATATAGTACGAGTACAACCCTTTTGCAAACAAAAGTACAGAAAGAGGTACAAAAGGTCGAGGAGAAACTAGACTAATCCTCCCAAGAGCTCCACTCCTCGTTAGAATCTCTTCTTGGAGTAGCACTGGCAGTCATGCGAGTAGATTTGTGACCAAGCCTTTGAGAAATTCTGACAAAAGTAGCTCGAGTGTGCGAGGGGCTCAGTGTGGAATTGTTAGCTCCTCCTAAATCCTTGCCCTTGGACTTAACCTTGTCCTCAAACTCGACAATGAATTTCTCATTGGTCGCAATGGTCACCTCAGCATTGGGGATGTCTCTTTGAAATTAAACACAAGAATAAGTCAGAATGTAGCAGTAGAAGTGTGCTAAGCATATTAAAATTTAAATATACCTAGAGGATTGCTTGCCACTGCATCTCTTGTACAAAATCTTGAAAGTCAATTGGTAGTTTATAAACAGAAAGCTTACCAATGCTAGAAATGAGAACAGAAATACATTTACATAACTGCTTCCTCCTCATCTCCTTGTAGAAAGTATCAAATTGATCCTCAAAACCCTACAAGAACAAAACAACAAAAGAAGCACATCCAAAGGTAGCTTGATTGTTTGAGGGAAAAAGATAACATAATGCAAAGTAACAAGGTTTCAGTTTACCTTGGCCCAATCTATGCCAAACCACATCCCTCACTAGCCCTCTGGAAGGACCTCCTCAAAGGGATGTGACTTCCCAACCTGCTCAAACTAGCCTAGGTACTCGGCATAGCTGACCTCCCAGAGGGTATACCTGCCCAAGCTGCCACGCGGGAAGAAGCTCGGACATCATGTCTTTTGGAGGAGAGGCAGGAATGTAGAATCCGTCCATGAACTAATGATGAACACGCCCCGAGAGATAATATGTTGATTTCTTCATGTAGAAGAAACTAACTTGTTTCCTCCTCAACTCTGGGTAGAGTTTAGAGGTGCTCAATTGAACCCCTCATAGCATCCGAAGAATTGCAAAATAACTTGCGACCAAAACAACAAGCAGGCATTAGTGTGCAACATCGAAATAGGCCTATTAATAATATAAAAGAACTATTGGCAGCTGTAGACACCCTGATTTTGCAGTCACTTGGCGGCAGACTCTTCTAGAAGATGCTCTGATTGCAACCATCACTCCTAAACCCTAACTCCATAGAACCCTAGGCCCACACAAACCCATCAAGCCCACTATACCCACACTAGGCCCATACAAGCCCACTAGGCCCACATGAGCCCACTCAAACTTAATCTAAGCAAAAACCACTAATTAAAACCAAAAAGTAACAAAATTCACTTAAATCCACTTAAAATCCTAATTAATTAAGTAAAACTCTAATTAAAAACCAAGTTAAACAAAATCCACTTAAAATCCTAATTAATTAAGTAAAACCCTAATTGAAAACCAAGTTAAACAAAATCCACTTAAAATCCAAATTAATCAAGTGAAAACCCTAATTAAAGATAAATCAAATAAAATCCATTTTAAACCTTATAAATATCCATAATTACACTGAGAATGTAAAAAACTTGATTTTTATCACATTTTGGTCTTGAAATTTTGCAAATCAGTCCCTGAACTTAACCAATAATGTTTCTGAACAGGAAAATTTACATTTGAGTCCCTGGAATTTTTTTAAAATCGTTAAAGAAAGTTTTTATTACATTTTTAAATCACATTTCTCACATGTTTCATATTAATTGATCACATGTACATATAAAATCACCATTTGAATAAGGTTTCCATCAAAAAAAACCTATTTTCAATGTAAATGAACATCTGATTACATATTGTTGTCTCATTTGCACCCTATGTGGGAATTTTGCACAATAAACTCTAAGTTTTCAAGAAATTACAAAAATATACGTTTTACTCATGTTACATAACATAGCCATAGTTTCATTAAATTTTACATCCTGGCATCCAAACAAACCTATTTAAATAATTTTTTGATCATAAACGTTTTCTTTCTGGGAATTTTGCAAATTAGACCCTGAGTTTTCAGAGAATTATCTGAATGTAATTCTTGCATCCCAATGTCATGTTTTCCTTTAATCCATCACCTGTACACTAGGGAAGAAGTTTCTGAATGACTTTTAATCTAGAATTTCATCCTTTTTGTGAATTTTGTGTTTTAGTCCCTGTGCTTATCCTTTATTGTTTTTACATTGTTCTATTATTTCATGACCTTTTCTTTTGCATGTTTTCTTCTTTCTTGACATTTTTTCATACATTTTGGGCATTCCTCAAACCATGCATTGTCCTCATGCATGTATTCATCACATTTGACCACTAAAATGATCAAATTGCCCCTATGTCATCAATTCATGCACATGTGTCTGTTATTGCACCAAGTCATGCATAACCTTTGTTTACAGCATTCCTTAGTGAATTTTACCCATTTAGGTACATTTCCATGCATTTTTGCATAGTTTTGCTGTATTTACACTTTAGTCCCTCCTTTTTGGATAAGTCTTCATTTCATACATTCTTCCGTGGTTTCTCTCCCGTCTGCCTTCAAGTTCCTTCATTTGATATTCGATTTGACTATCTTTATTCCATGTTTTCATATTTTCCCGATTCGATTTGGATTTCATCGCCCGAGGGCATACATTAACAGGCCAAAGGGCCGACATTTGACCCCATTATGGATTATTTTTCCCCTTTTTGATTTTCACGACATTTTTCCATGATTCCGAGAACACGAGTTGACTTGACTTTTTATCCTTTTGACATCAACATGGTTTTCAGGGGTGATCTTTACAAAAACATCATCATTTCATGTGATTTTTTTTTTGCGATTTTGTCAATTCGTGAGGATTTCTTCGCAGTTTTCGCATATACTCTCATACATCCATCCAGACTTGTCTTGCTACTCACATCAGCATGATTAAAGCACAATCTAAGCATAACAAACATTCCTTCAGCCTCTAGCAAGCGAATTAGACTAGAAAGATCGAGTTTCTCAGACGTACGGGGGTGCCTAACACCTTCTCCATGCGTAATAGGAATCCTTACCCATCCTCTGGTTAGTAGACATCTGGCCTTCATGTTTGCATCTCATTCATTCACTTTTAGTGAATTGTTTGTGGTTTTCCTAGTCTTTCCCTTAAAAGACTAAGTGGCGACTCCATTTTCCTTCCTTTCTCATCCCATCTCGCGCCTTCGCCATCTTGGCATGGCTGTGGCCTCCTTACCTTTTCGAGCGGGGGCATGGTCACAGGAACTGGTGACTCCACTGGGGATACTAGATTCCGACTTTCATGTTAGTCTTTTCGCTTGCTTTTAGAGGCTTTGGTGTTACATGCTTGTTTGTTTGCCTTGCTTGTGATTATTTGCTTACTTAGTGTGCTTTTCGCACTTTCTTTCACACACATGTTATATATCCTGCCTTTTTGATGTGATGGATGTTTTTTTTTCACAATCATGATGTCACGACACTTGCACATGCCATGATCATGCCTTTTGTTTGTTGTTTGCTTGCTTGCTTGCCTTACTTGTGTGTTTTCTTCCCCTTTCGCACTTGACATGCCTAGGA
>JAMKQA010020262.1:0-26301 GCA_024699735.1 Posidonia australis
TAGTTTAATTAGGGTTTTTATTTTTAAATTAGAATTTTGAGTTTAATTTAGGGTTTTCTTTGAAATTAAATGGATTAAAGTGGTTTAAAAATGGATTTTATTTGGTTTTGACTTTAATTAGGGTTTTCACTTGATTAATTTGGGTTTTAAAGTGGATTTAAGTGGGTTTTCTTTAATTTTGGTTTTAATCTAGTTGTTTTTGCTTGGATTAATTTAGAGTGGGCTTATGTGGGCCTAATGGGCTTGTGTGGGCTTGTGCGAGCCTAAGTAGGGTCTATTTGGGCCTAATGGTCTTGTGTGGACCTAATGGGCTTGTGTGGGCCTAAGTGGGTCTGTCTGGGCCTAATGGGTTTATGTGGGCCTAGGGTTCTATGGAGTTAGGGTTTAGGAGTGGTGGTTGCAACCAGAGCAATCTTCCAGAGGAGCCTGCCGTTGAGTGACTGCAAAATCGGGGTGTCTACACTATCCAAATATTTCCAGAAAGACTCACTTATTTTCTGCTTGGATGAATTGATTTCATTTCCGATTTTGATGGTTTTATGTATTAAATAATACTTTTTAAGGAACACAGTGCAGACTAGAGTCCACGTGGTGAATGAGTTTATGGGTAGACTGTAAAGCCATTTCTTAGCATTGTCATTTAATGCGAAAGGAATGAATCGTAATCAAACTGCATCATCAGACAATTGCTGTAACTTCATCTTGCTACGCACCTCTTCAAACTCATTGATGAACCAATAGGCCTCTTCAAATTCTAGACCCGTGAGCCTAGGCAATTGGCTAATATAATTGGATTTGAGTTCAAAATTATTGCCATTAATTTGTGGGAGTCTAATGCAAGATGGTTGTGCAATTTTTACTGGGTAACATCTGGCTTCTAAAGCTAGTGGTGGGTTGTGGATTTTGTCAACCATTGTAAAATCTTCGGGTTCAACACAGGTCAGACGATGTGTTGAATCACGAATCCATACACGCATGCACAAGTGAAACTCTTTTTTTTTTTTTGAAAAATGAAAATAGCAAAGATGAAAAGATGAGAAGATAAGATAAGAGACACAACCAGATGAGAAGAGGAAAGATAGAGGAGGAAGATTCCTAATCTATTCACACTAGCCATACAATTCCTAAGTTTATGGTTGACCTACATCTAGATAGCTCCTAACTGTTAAGTTAACCTTTGAGATTCTTAAACCAAAATTCTTTGCCTTAATTGGCCAGATCAATGGAGGAAAGTGGGAGGCTCCCCGTGCTTGAGCAACGGTCCTAATTAAATAACCACTTTCCTTTTAAGGCTTAACCTTGTGAACCACTTTTCTAGACACCAAGTAGAAAAAGAACTTTAAATTTGATTCACCCTTCAGCTCCCTTGTCCTATTGAGCTCGATTCCTAGGGGCCAATGTCTACTTGATTTTAATTGAGGCTTAGGTCAATACTTGATGTTGTTTTTTGTTGTTTGTGGGCTAAGGAAGGGTGATGAAATCCCCATGTTAGCTTGTGCTATAGGTGTTTCCCTTAGGTACTTTGAAATGATATGCAACAAACAATTATGCTCAAACAAGTTATTCTTCCTACTAACTATATGCTCTAAAATGCTAGGAATTGAGTAGGAGAACATGTACCTTTTCCTCCAACAATCTCCCAAAATAAATTGACAAGATTCAAAAATAAGGCACACTATATGATGTATGCCTTAATGAATAGGTTTCAATCTTGTCATGGAAGAATTTTATTGGGTTCAAGTTTATGCTTGACTTTTAAATTAATGATCGAGAAAAAAAAAGCGAAGCAAAATATAAATCCTAGATCAGGATTCTAGAAAAATCCAAAAATATCATAATTTAAAATCTAGAAATAATTGCTAACCTAGGCGCCTAGTAGGCGCCTAAAATGCAGAATAACGCCTAGGAGGCGCCATTGCTTCCTCTGATCTGGAAAATTTTTTGTCCTTTTTTGTTCTAGATCTCCAAAAATGTCTCTGAAAAAGAAAAAATAAAAAGAAGTAGATGTTTTTTTTTTCAAACAAACAAAAAGAAAGGAATAACTGACAATAAATCGGTGTTATAAAACACTATTTCCCCGACAACAGCGCCAAAAAGTTGATGTGTCTTATTTAATTATCGCAAGTACACAGTGTCCAATGTAGTACGTCGGCAAATATAGGTCAATCCCACAGAGAAAGGTGTTCAAGAACAAAGATTTATTATCAATTATTAAGATGAAAAAATGAGAGAGATGATGATTAAAGGCTAAATCTAAAAGAACAAAGAGCAACAGATTAAGTAAAGCTAGGGTTTCAAATCTATTTATCTAGAATTGAGAATGCATGATCATGTTTATTCCCTCCCCCTTTATTTGATCTAAATAACTTGATTCAATGATTCTTATCCACACAAGAATAAACTATATGCTCAAATGTGCACCATAGCATATCAAGATTAGGAGTAAAAACACACAAACCAAATTAAATCAGATGATATATGATGGAATCGAGATAATATACGCAACCCTCAATTAAATCTTCCCTAAGCATAGACTAAAAAGATGAATTCAATGTTAGTCTATCAAACTTTATCGATTCTATAAATGATCTATGTAATAAATATCCAACCCACATATTCATTGCATGAAGCACAAAGAGAAAAAGAAGAAAACATGATCACACATCAAACTTCATCTCTGCCCTAGATCTAGAAGATTAACCAAGCATGATAACATAAAGCATTAAAATAAAAGAGGAGGAAGGAGAAAGAGAAGACATAATTAAATAAAAAAACTTTTTATTGAAGGGAACCCGAGATTATACTGTTGAACTTCAGGATCTCCCAAAATACATGAAAAGAAAGAGAGTCTAAAACTTAGATTGGATCCAGAGATCTACATAGGAGGTCCTTTTATAGACTTACAAGGACTTACTTATGTCAGAGACAAATCCGGATAAATAGAAGCAATTTTTACATTTGATTACAAGATATTTTCCAACTCAAATCAACCATACTCAAAGATCATATTAGAGCCACTATTACTGCCCATGGGCACCTCCCAGCCGCCTGAGTCTTCCAGAACCCGTTTCTGACTTGGTCTCCCATTGATCAATTCTTCTTTCCTATATTTTTAGAATGCGAATAACTCGGATTTGACCTCTTGACGTATCTTTGAAATTTCCATGCAAATATCTTCTTTTTTAGCTCAATTATTCTTTTCCCCCTTATTTTCGTATATTCCTACAAATTTTGCACAAAACCCCTCAAGTAATATTATTTATACACAAAATAGACAAATATCAGAATAAAATATGCATGAATCATGAGTTAATCACTTAGTGATAGTAGGTGTTGAATCTCCTTCCTCAAAAAAATCTCCTAAGTCGTGCCACATCGGAATATTATCAAGTCTTCAAGCTAGTTTCGTGCCGAAACCATCGTCAAGGAGGGCAATCTATAGATATCCTGTTTTGGTACTCCTTTATTTTTATTAAGTCTCGTTGCATCATAGCATGTCTCATTTATCTTTAAAAGTCTTTTACCTAGTCCAAATACTCTCCATAAGACCATGTGCAAATCCAGATCGTTGAATTCAACATGTCTAGCATACAATGTTATACGCATAATATAAATTGTTTAATGTTATATGCTTGATCTTAAGCGTTTAACATTATACACTAGATCCTAAGCGTTTAATGTCCCCAATTCTGTCCCTGCTATTTTTAGCCAAAGTTTCCTTTTTTGAATCCAAAATAAATATTTAGTATTTTCAAACGAGTCTTCTTGCCATGTTTAGGGGTCTTTATGACCTCATTAAATCACTCGTTTGACCACATTTGAATTGACAATCAAATTTGACAACTTTCTGGTCTAATTGTGTTGAACACTGAGACCTAGGCGTCTAACGTTAGACGCTACATTTTCTACGTCTTACACCTGACAACTCAACAATGCCACATCAATCACTTTCATCCTTTGAAAAAATTTGAATTTAAAATGTTTTCTTTTTTGAAAGATTTCTCTAATCGTGCGTAATGTCAATTATCAATTGTTGCACAATTAATTGATAGAATATTCCCTATTTGAACAGTTGTAACTCTTGGGTGCATTGAATGCTTGGTTTTTGGTGTTTAATATAGAACGCCAACTTTTAGGCGTACAACACTTCTAAAATGCAAATTGTTGTTGGCAGTTGTATAATCTTGCCAATTATAGACCTTTCTACCTTTTTTAATCCTCCCGTGCCTCTATAAATAGAGGGGCACCCCCAACCTTTAGGAAGACACCAGAGACTCAATGAGGGGACACTCACAATGATCAAATACACATCTAGAAGAGGGAGAAATTATTAGAAAGAGAATAGAGAGATTTTGAGCATGTGACCATGCCAACCCAGGGGTCCGACACGGAGTCGCGCTAGAGGGAGGAGATCACAGCCATGCCAAGATGGTGAAGGTGCAAGATAGGATAAAACAAAAGAAAAGGAGTTGCCACTTAGTCTTTTAAGGGAAAGAAGTGGAAAATCACAAAAGATCGAATGCATGAAATGCAAATGCGAAGGCCAGATGTCTGCTAACCAGAGGATGGATAAGGATTCCTATTACGCACAAGGAAGGTGTTAGGCACCCTCGTACACCCGAAGAACTTGGTTTTTCTAGTCTAAATTGCTTGCTAACGGTTGGATGAATGCTTGCTAAGCTTAGATCGTGCTCTGAACATGCTAATATGGATGCCATGACAAGATTGGATGGATGTGCATGATGGTATGCGAAACCTGCGAAGAAATCCACATGAAATAGTGAAATCACAAAATACGACACGACAAAGAAAATCACATGAAATGACGAGATTTTTGGAGAGAAAGGCTCGAAAAACCCTAAAGCCATCAAGAAAATCAATAATGCAAACAACTCAAGTCATCAAAATCATGAAAAAACATTACGGAAATCAAGATGGAAAAATTGCGAAGAAGTCCACGTAAAACGGGCAAACTTGGGCATGTGAAGAAATTCAAATAAAATGACGATGTTTCTATAAAGAATGACTTGTAAAATCACACCAATGTCAAGGAGATCGAAAATACAACAGACCTAAATCATTAGAAGCGCAGAAAACACCATGGAGGTTCGAAAGGGAAAATTACAAAGAAACCCATATAAAACAGACAAATGACGCCATGTGAAGAAAAATCACATAAAATGACAGTGTTTTTGGAAGGAATGCCTCGGAAAACCATACTGATATCAAAAAGGTAAAAAGTGGAGTCAACCCAAGTCCTCGGAATCGTGGAAAAAGTTGTGAAAATCAAAGGGAAGAAATAATCTACAAATGGGCCAATGTGAGCCTTTCGATCAGTTAGTGTACACCCTCGAGCGATGAAATCCAAATCAAATCAAAAGAATCCAAGCTGTAGGATTAAAACAAATCAAATCGGATATTAGATGAGAAACTCCGAAAGCAAAGTGAAGAAAGAAATCCACGAAAGAAAGGCATGAGATGCAGGCTCGCTAAATAGGGATAGACTGATACGCAAATGTGATGAAAAATAATATGAAATGCATGGATAAGTGCCTAAATGTGCAAAAATTCTAAGGAATGGCTTGGACAAGGACTATGCAAGGCTGAGTGCAAAAATTGAGAGGCATGCTCATGAATTGGAGGCACAAGGGCAATTTGGTCACCTTCCTAGCCAGATGTGATAAATGCATGCATGGAAGTAATGCATGATCTAAGCCATGTCAAAATGTGTGTCAAATGTCTAGAAGATGTTATTTGCAAGAAAACATGGAGGAGAAAAACAACAAAATAATATAGACACAATAAAGGACAAACACAAGGACCAATATACAAAATTCACAAAAAGAGCGAGAATCTGGATGAAAAATATGTTGATGACTTCTATTCTATCATGCAAATGATGGATCAAATGTCGATGTAGCACTGAGATGTGAAAATTGCACTTGGGTAATTTCCTAGAAATTCAAGGTTTAAAATGCAAAATTCACACATAAGTGCAAATGTGATTAAAATGTGAGACTAAAGATCAATTCACAGTGAAAACATGATTTTTAAATGGAATCTATGATTAAATACAAAATATGAAATGCAATGAGTGAAAAGTATCCAAAATATGCAAGAAAACATTTAAAACCCTAAATAATGGATTTAAAACTAATCTAAGGGTCTAGATGCAAATTATATGTGCTCAGGAATTGTTTATTAAGAACTCAAGGACTTATGTGCAAAATTTGAAGGCCTGAATGTGATAAAAATTGGGCTTTTATACTGCTCAGTGTAACTGTGCAATCTCTCAGGGTTAATATGCAAACTTTTCTAAGAAGAAACCCATTTGTTTAAACCTCTAGGGCTTATTACAAAAGCTTAAGACTTAAATGTGATAAAAATTCAATTTTAATGATGATCAGTGTGATTTTAAAAACCTTCAGGGTTCAGAATGTAAATTTCACAGGGAAAACTCATTTTAAAAGATTTTAGGGGCTAATTGCAAATGTTCAGGACTTAAATGTGATAAAAACTCAATTTTAATGGTGATCAATGTGATTTTAAAAACCTTTAGGGTTCAAAATACAAATTTCATAGGGAAAACTCATTTTAAAAATGTGTCAGGGGCCAAATGCAAATATTCAGGACTCAAGTGCAAAGAAATCATGGTTCTAGGGACCTAGCTGTGATAAAACATGCTTGAATGCATTAAGAATGAAAAAATTTAAATATGCAAGGGATTATATGCAAATTATACAAAGAAAATAAAGGAAATTAAAGTATTTTAAAACTACAAAGGCTAAAATATAAAAGCCAGGACCTAAATTAAATGAAAAGGACCTAAACGCAATAATCTAAGGACCTAAACACAAAAACCTAGAACTAGAGGGCCTGGGCCCAAAACAATCTCTTTCGAAGATCGCTAGAGGATCACCGGCGTTCCCCCTTCGACGATCACTCCGACGATGTACCAGGGCAACTCAGTGGTGGAGGAAGGTGAGCGGTGGTTGGGGAAGCCTCGAGGAGCCACGACGACGGTCTCCAACGCGTCAGAAAGGACTAGGGTGGCCTGAAGATCTCCCCCCACCTTGCACTCCAACGGGGCACTCTGTCGGCACAGGGGATGGTGACGGCGAGGTGGCTCGCAATGGCCTGATGGCTAGAGTGACACAGTGATGGCTGGGAAGCTTCAGAGAGTCACGGCGGTGCTCTGGGAGGTATCAGTGTGTTCTGGGGAGGTCCGAGGTGCTCCTCCCACCTATGACTCTAGCGACAGGCACGGCGGAGGTCGTCAAGGTGCATGGCGGTCCAAGCGGTGGGATTAGGGTCCTCCAAGGTTCGTGGAGAGATGATGAAGCTTCCTGAGGTGGTGGACTAGAGCATGGACGTCTGAAGGTCTCCAGTTGCTCCTCAACGGCTGTCAGTGGTGCTGCGGCGACGGCAACGGTAGGGAGGCGCCGGATCCACGAGAGGCCTGGGAGGCTCCTCGAGAGCAAGGGAGCACCCAAAGGATGAAGAAGGAGAGGGAGGAGTGACCCCGAGGGTCTCACCTCAACCCAGAGGCCAATGGCCTCGCCGATGGTGGTGAACCCACCACTAGAGACAGGGACGACAACGCACAGAGGCTCTGCTCCACCGTGGCTCATTTCAGGAAACCTAAGGGGACCTAAGGGGCCTGCCTGAATTGAAAAAGAAGGGAGAGGGGTTTACCTAAGTGGTGTGCCTCTCCCGGCGGTTCAACAGCGAGGCTCCTCTAGTGGTCACTTTGGCTACGGAAAAGGGGGCTCGCGGAGGAGGTTTCTGGATGTAGGGATCGTTGGGGATTCTAGGGTGGACTCATTGCTTGCTTGGATAGGGTTGAAAGCAGATCGAAGTTGATGGATCAAGATCAGTGGTTAGTCGGCGGCAGGGGTTTTATACTTCGGCGAGGCTTTCCTCCGCCGTGGATCCTCCTCCTCAGCCACTAGGCACTGTAGGATCGTGCGCGTGAGCTGGAGGAAGTTGACTGGAGATCTCAGGGCTCTGAGATTCGTTCCCAGGTTCGCTAGACGCCGCCAGTGTATTCGTCGGGAAAATCGGGGGTCGTCGAAACCATCGCCGGAATTATTTTTCTCTGTTTAAAAAGTTTTTGGATTTAAAGGTGTATTGGGCTTATTGGGCTGCAAATGGGCTTAGGGTTTGAAATTTTTTTAATGGACTTAGGGTTTTGCCTTAAGGTTTTTAATTTGGGGTTTGCCTTAAGGTTTTTAATTTGGGGTTTTGTTACTTTAATTTAGTTTCTGATTTTGTAATTTAGGGTTTAATTAGTTGGTTTTGTTATTTTAGGTTTTTGTTTTTGGATTTTTAGGGATTTTTGGGTTTTGATTATTTAATTTTTTGATTTTGTTTAATTTACGTTTTAAATTAGAGTTTTAATTATTTTAGGGTTTTTTAGGGTTTTAACTAGTTTAGTTTAAGGGTTTTTTATTTAAATTAGATTTTTGGTTTAATTAGGGCTTTTGTGTTTTAATTATATTTTTTGTGTTTTAATTAGAGTTTATGGTTTAATTAGGGTTTTGATTTTTAATTTAGGCTTTTCGGATTTAATTTATGTTTTTTTGTGTCTTAATTAGGGTTTTGGATTTAATTAGTTATGGTTTTGAGTTTACTTAGGTTTTTTATGTTTTAATTAGGGTTTATGGTTTAATTAGGGTTTTGAATTTTAATTTAGGGTTTTTGGATTTTAATTAGGGTATATGGTTTAATTAGGGTTTTGAATTTTAATTTAGGGTTTTTGGATTTTAATTTGGGTTTATGGTTTAATTAGGGTTTGGAATTTTAATTTAGGGTTTTTAGATTTTAATTAGGGTTTATGGTTGATTAATTGGATTTTAAGTGGGTTTTATTTAATTTGGACTTGAATTATGGTTTTTGTTTAATTAATTGGATTTCAAGTGGATTTTATTTGATTTGGACTTGAATTAGGGTTTTTGTTTGATTAATTGGATTTTAAGTGTTTTAAATGTGTTTTGTTTGGTTTTAATTTTAATTAGATCATAGTGGACTAGTGTGGACCTGAATGGGCTTATGTGAGCTTAAGTGGGTTAGGGTTTTTGGTGGTCGCAACCAGAGCATCTTCCAGAGGAGCCTGCTGCCGAGTGAGTTCAAAATCGAGGTGTTTACAAAGCATAAGTCTTCTGTTAGCTCCAGCCATTCCACGTCATCATCTTACATTTCATGCATAAAAGGGATTTTTCTTCTCTAGTGTTCATACTGCATTTCATTTTATTGCATGTTGTAGCTAGGCATTAATATTAGTTGCAACCTGGCAAATAAAATCCTACGGTTAAGTATTTTCCCTTGTATTTCTTATTAATTTCTAATTTTCTTTGAGCCTTGTTACTACACAGTATTAATTTGCATAATTTTAACTTTGTTTTGCAAGGGAAAGATGAAGAAGAAGAAGCTCACTGGTACGGGTACCCTTAGGCAGTGTTAGTGCTTTCCTAAGGTAGTTGAACTCACATTAATAAAATATTTTCCCATGCGTCTCAAGGGCCAACAAAAGCGAACCGAGAGTGACGATCACATTGTCTTCAACCTACATGGAGGGAAGAAGTCAACATATAAAGCAAGGGACACAAATGAGGTAGCGAAATGTATCAAGGCATGTAGAACATGCACTTCCCAAAAATCCCCTATCCACACCAACAAGAAGTGGTGTTTGCTATTGGCGTTGAGCCACTTATTCAGTGGAAGCACCAAAAGTCATGACCCATTGCTAGAATGCAAGTGCAGATGCAAAAACAATGCTAAAAACACGAATGCAAAAACAATGCTAAAATGCAAAAGCTAAAGCAAATGCAATGCTAAGATGCAAATTTTGGTGTTGTGTGCTAATGTGTGTGAATGGTATGTGCTAATGTGTGTGAATTGTATGTACTATGCAAAATGCTAATGGTGGTGTACGTCGAGCTCTGCTAGTGATATGCGTAGCTTTACATTATGGTGATGTGAATGTTGAGTATGCAATGCTAATGCAGTGATGCAAATGCAATGATGTAGATGTAATGTGTATTGTGTGGGTGATGATAATGCAAGGTTTGGCCCACGATGTCAAGGAGACCATGCCTAGTAGGCAGTGTTGAGAAAGAGTTACTGGCACTCAATGCTACGGGAGGCGTGCCGAGCATGCATTGCTAACGAAGTGATGATGTTGGTGAGATAGTATTGAGGTTATGCAAATGATGCTGGGTAGGTAGTGCGAAACATACCATGCCAAGCAAGCAATGCTGAGGAGAAGTCACTAGCACTCAATGACGTAGGAGGCATACCGAATGCATGGTGAAGGAGTGTGATTGTGCAAGGTTGGGGCATAAGGTTATGATGCTAATGGGGATGCCAATGAAGTGCTGATGCAATGCTTATGTAGTGCAGTGCAATGCGATGTAATGCCTACGTATTGACGTGCAATGCTATGTAGTGGAATGCAATGGGATGTGATGCTTTTCTAGGGACATGCAGTGATATGCAGTGAGATGCAATGGCATGCGACGCTATGCTAATGTAGCACTGGGTGACAAGCTAAGGACTAATCAGTTTGGAAAGGGCATGATAAACCATGAAACTTGCACAAAGAGGGGCATTAGACAAGATTGATAGGCTTATAGACCTACGGAAGGGGCATGATAAATTGATGAACTATTCACTGAATAATTAGGATTATCGGCCTGAGGAGAAGAGGGGCACAGCAAGTCTGACGGGCTTGCCGACTTGTAACGCCGCGAACCCGGGCACGTTACCTAAATCATAGTATCATAAGCAAAATTACACTAATTATAGTAAAATTAAATAACTATAACTAGGACTCACCTCCAGGGAACAATGTGTGGCTAGAAGCTCCAACTCCGACACTGGAACACGACTGCACACAATCTACACCTAAAAACCAAATAAGCACGTGTAAGTGACATCTAAGTCACCCAATACGCGCCCCAAACATACAAACAACGAAATCTAGCGAAATGCCAAAAACTCAACTTTAAATTTATAAAACTTGGTTTTCTTTGAAGATCCAGTTTAAAACATCTTTGTCCTTTCCTTTGAAATCATTTGGGAATCTGTTCCCAGGGTTATACTATTTTCAAAACTCACTTTTCCTTTTTCATTTAAAATTTCTGGAAATCATTTCCAAAACCAAGTTCCTTTTCAAAATTCATCTTTCTTCTTTATTGCTTGGGATTTCTTCCCAAGACTAAAACTACTTTCAAAACTCATATCTCTGACTAAATCCAGCCTAAAACACAATGCCTCTCGGGCTCAAAACTAAAATCATAAATACTAGCTAGTAACTAGTTAAAACACAATTCTTGTTTTATTCTAGGATTTTAGGACCATTCGTAAGTCCAATCCTAGACAAACCACAATCCTTTTACTTCTCAAAATCACATTCTTTCCTTATTTATTTCCACTTTTCTTACTGATGTTACCATGATCAGGGGTAACCAAGCACACAAGCAGTAAGCGAGGACATCATTTCCCCTACCTCCCTGCACTGCTGCGGTGAAATTTCCCATGCGGGATGCCACCGCCCTAGCCAACTGGCCTCAATTTCTTTCATATATGCACGGGAATATGTCTTTATCTGATGCCCCATCGGCGACCCGAACAACTAGGTTCAATGACCCATACTCAGCCTACACCATCGGTGACTTGAACAACTAGGTTCAATAACCTAGGCTCAGCCTACACTATCACGAGCTCGTGACCCTAACAACTAGGTACAACGACCTAGGATTAGCCTACACCGTCTCAATCTCGGCAACCACAGTCGTATCTAGCAACTGATTTCATTGGAGCCTCATACTCCTACCACGTTGTCGACACCAATCCCCGAGTTCCTTAACACATAATTAGTGTTTCATTTTCAAAACTCTTTAAGCTTTCCTTTTCAAAACCATTTCCAATTCCATTCTTTTTCATTGCAGGAATCTGTTTCCATGCAACACTTGACCCTCCACTGGGGACCCAACTCAATTCATGAAAAAGCATGTGTTTTAAAATCACAATTGGGTCTCATATCCAAAACCACACATAATCAACCATTTTACTCATTTATAGGGTCTAAAACCCAAACCACGCCCAAATTCACTTATTTGGGTTCCACATTCCTCCATTTCATTTACATGGGGAAAACATCACTAACACATACTTTACATACCTTTAAAACCATTTATCCTTCATTTTATATTCACATTTATATATATCAGGATCAGGGCAAAATAGGTAGACTGAACCAGGTTCGATATACCGAAAATCCCTAATTCGGTATACCGAACATGATTTTCGGTATACCGAAAGTCCCTGATTCGGTCGACTGGATGATTTTGGCCAACCAAAACCAGGTATCCTGACTTAATCTATCAAGATTTTGGCATACCAAATTCAATTCGACATACCAAAAATCCCGCAACCAGGGCATTCCCCTATTTCGGTCGACAAAATCATCGAGAGTGGGAGCCTCCGTCAGACCCCCCAAATACCATCACAAATTATCAATAAATCATGGAGTGTAGACCCTTGAGTCTACTTCAAAACCCCTCCAACCATTCATGATTTCATTAACCACACAATCCACACGAAAATCACAAAGCGATGAGACTCAAAAACGGCTACTGTAGCCTTCATCCCAAAATCACGCATATTCCTACAAATTTCAATCCTAACAGCATGATATCTAGGTTTTCATGCATTTCAACTCATTCTCATCAATTCCACTATTTTTCTACAATTTTACATGCATTTTTCATCATTTAGCACACTCGCTCAAACCACAAAAGAAATAAGGAGGGACAGGGGTCGTGTACCTGGCTCAGCCCTCCGACGACCCTTCTGCACTCCGGTAAGCCTCCTTACTCCCTGGTGAAGCCTCTCCCACTGGTGAATCCCACGGGCAGCCACCACCTCCTTTGCACGTGTCGATCTTCCTCTTTCTCTTCCTTCTCACGTCGCAACCCTCCCCTTCACTCGCCTCCGCCTCCCTTTATCTCCCCCTCCTTCCGCGTCACGCCGATCGCCCATCACGTCGGAGAAGACGGGAAGGCACGGGCCGACGTCCTTGGTGGCACGGGCTGGTGGAGGAAGAAGGGGAAGAAGATGAGGATAAGGTGAGCTCGTGAGTGAGAGAAGGAGAAAAAAGAAAGAAAGAAAAGAGGAAAGAACGGGCACGTAAACCAAGGTGACTGTGCATCCTCAAATTAGACTCTACATTGGTCCTAAATCACAAGCAGGTGCATAGAGAGCCAACCACAAGCCCACACATCCAAGAAACAACAGATTATCCATTAATAAACCATTTATACAATATTACAATTAATTACATTGTTTATAATTAAAAATGGATAATTAGGCCTAGATGTCACACGACCAGATAATTAAGGATATTAGCCCATGGGAGGCATGGCAAGCCTAAAACTTGCTTGCTGGAAGATGAGGCAGGACGAAAGTGATAGACCAATGAACGTATTAGTCAAGAGGAGGTAGTGACAAATCGACGGATCTATCACCACGAATATAGAGAGGAACAATAATACCACACCCAAGGTGTGGTAGAGGTCCAAAAATGAACTCGAGGCAAATGGGAGTGCCAGCCCAAATGGAGAAGGAGCATGATGCCAAGGACAACTGAAATGCCCTTGGCATCAAGGGAGATACCAGGAGGCAACTAAAATGCCCTTAATATCGGGAGAGATAACAGGCCAATGAGCCTACTGATTAAGAGGAGGTAGTGACATGTCCATGGACCTATCACCACAGAGGTAGAAAGCGAATGGGAATATCACATTTGAAGGCATGACCGAGATCTAAAGACAATTCCATGGCAGTTAGGGGTGCCAGCCCAAAAAGGAAAAAGGAGCATGATACCAAGGACAATAGAAATGCCCCTAACATCAAGGGACAGGCGATGCTGAAAGGGAAAAAAGAGGGCAGATCTAGAGATACTAGCGTGAAAAAAGAGATGCCTTAGTATCGAAGCACACTGTCGTAGGAAATGTCGGACATCTACTGGGGGTGTGCAATGGTCTCAGAGCAGGCATGTGATGCTTTACTAAAGAAAGGCAAGATGCTGACATGCCAGTCATCACAGATCACCCAAAGTAGTGAAAGGATGAGACCAAACAGAAGTGGAAAGAGAAAGCGGAAAGGAAAAAACGAAAGCAGGGGTCACGTTGCGATTGTAGGTGCACTCTGGATCACCAGAGTTGTTGAGGCTGATGCTGGCTGAGGCAACAGATAACATTTGCTTGCTAAATTATCTGACGGCATGCATGTTTGACTACACTTTTCAGTTATGCTTGGAAGGTAGAATGGATCATGCTTAGTTGGTTTGGGCCTCTGATGGGGCTGTAGTCTTCCTCTGACAAGCGTGCCTAGATTGTATACTACTCTTGTTGTTTGTTCAGCCATTATGTTATTGCTATTTGTACTTGGCTATGCTATCATCAGGCCTTCCCCAATAGTGTTTGCGAAACTCTACTAACTATGGGGAGATTTTTGCCATGCTGTTGATTATGCAAACCTATGTAGCTTGTGCATTGGCAAGTGCCCTTGTTGTATGTGCTCTCTGACCAGAAGCCACTAAAATGCCCTTGGTTGAAGTCACACAGTGAAGACCTACAAGGCAATGCATATGCAAGCAGAGAGATCTAAACAAGCAAGCTGATTATGAAGATGATTATTGGGGGTGGATTTTATTATTGCAAACAAGTAGGGTGATTGATCAAGTGATTTTTATTGTTTTGGCAAGTAAATATGCTTTATTGATGTAGTCTTTATTGTTGGTTTTTTTTTGTTTTTTTTTTGTTGTTTGTTTGCCCTCAGTTATGCTAGAAAGCTTCATGCCTGTTAAAAAGGAGGAGGACACCCTCGACTCAATAGACCTTATCAAGACTCACATGCTGTGGGTGGCTATTGTCGGGTGAGTGGTGGTGCTCAAGCTCGCTATGTTGGGTGGTGTGATAGACTGAGCTTCATGCTAAACTCCTTGGAGTCCTGCACTTACTCTTTTGAGATCCTTGATTTTTCTTTTGCTCCCTCATATATGCAGAGGCTCATTCTGTCCTTGGCTTAAAGGTAATAGGCACCTAGTCTAGGTTAGAGGCTTTTTACTGCAAGAGGGACGCTTTTTGTTGGCATGCAGATGTTTTTGTTGTTTTTCTTTTCTGATTTTGTATTTTTGTTTTTTGTTTTTTTTTTTTTTTTTTGTGGATTTTTTTTGTTTTGTGTTTTCTTTTATGATGCAATAAAAGAAGAAACAACAAATACACAGAAAAAGGATATGGTTATGGCCCCCGTTGCTTGCTACTTTATTGTTGTTGATCGTACTATTAAAGTCATTAGCTATTCTCACAGTGCCCCCAATATTGCTGTGATAATTGAGACTGTAGATGGGTTCTCTGAGACTGCTGGAGTTGTTGGAACTATTAGGTTGTGTCGAATGCTGGGGTCCAAGGTGCTAGTGCTGCGAGACAAAGTTAGTGCACAACAGGTGGGCAAACTGTAGGTGTCACGCCCCGAATCTCCCGTAACAATTTAAAACAAATTAAATTACAAGAAAATTAAAGCTAAACAAAAGATATTAAACTACTAGGAACCTGTGTATGCGGCTATGAGATTCCGATCTATATGCACTATGCTAAACCTTCTATGTGCCTGCACCTACAACCCAAAATACAAGGAAAACGCATGAGTAACAGAAGTCACCCAGCACGCACCCCACGAAAAACGACGGAAAACAAAATCATAATTAATTTTCTTATAAATTCATTTCGCAAACAATTTTCTCTAAAATCTTACAAACCAAGCCCACACTGGCCAAAACCACAACTAAGGCTCTACCAGCCTAAAACCACAAACAAAGGCCTTCAATGGCCAAAACCACACACAGTGAGTCGGGAAGCCCAGTGCCAGGCAACCAAACTCTGGCCACAAGTAGTCCACCGAGAAGCCACCACGGCGTTCTGTACTGCCACGGTGAAGCCACCCTGTGCAGGAGCGATCATCGTTCCACGATTCTCCCTACCTAAAGAACCCTCACAAAGCCAACCCCTCCCTGGGAAGGCTGTGCTGTCACTCAGGACGCTACCAACTACAAGGCACATGTCTCACCCGCACTGGCCACCACAGGGTACACCTCCTCACGGCGTCCTCCACACACGATGCTCAAGAGGGAGAGTCATACCTCCACACTCGACGACACCTGAGTCTCAATGCTCATAGCGACAACAGGAGTATCATACCTCCTCGTCAAGCCACAAGACACCTCAACCCGCAGACCACAACCCTAGCATTAAGACGACAGTCAAGGAGTCTCATACCTCTAGAACCCGACACCCCTCAGTCTCAGGTATCTCAGCCCTCGACCTCAACTAGGGAGTCACGCCCGACCACCTGAGAATGTCTTCACATTTCCTGATCCCTATGACACGGTCCCACACTGTCTTGACCCGCATAAAGAAAACTAGGAAAACCATTTTCCAAAACGAGCCAACCATTTCTTTGAAACCATTTTTGAAACCATTTTTATATCTTAGAAAACTCTTCTAAAGCCTCAGCAAAATGACACATCAAGTGTCCCTAGGGACCACCATTGACGGCTCACAATCCCATCTCAAAGGGACAATACAAACCAATCCGAAAAACCTTCAAAAATCAAATTTTATAGAAACCTCTGGGCCTTGATTCAGCATGCCTAAAAACAGGTTCGGTATGCCGAATTCCACTGATTCAGTATGCCATTCCGTCTTCGGTATGTCGAAATTTACTAGATCGGTCGATTGGAAGGCTTCAATTGACTGAATCGACCAAAGCTGATAGAAAATCGACATGCCGAATAGATTCTGTATACCGAAATTCACTGATTCGGTATGCCATTCCCACTTCGGTATGTTGAATTCTGTGATCCCAGAAAATGGCTCAAAAACTCAACGTCTGAAATCGCCCAAAGTGGGACCTCTAATCGGACCTCCAAAACAAACACCAACAATCTCACATAAAACATAAGGTGTAGACCCTTGAGTCTACTCCAAAATCTAACAAACAAAACCAAAAACCATTCACCATGCATCAAGATATAAATTCGCAAAGGCAGGAGGGTCAAAAGGACCCAAAACCCAACTACCGCTATAAATATCCATAAAACCACAATAAATTCTCATAAATTCACAATAAATTTTAGGAATGTAAATTTACCTATATTTCATGCATTCCTATCAATTTCCACCATTTTTCATGCATTCTACTCATTAAAAAGGAGTGCGTGTTTGAAAATGCTCTACGGCGATCAATGCTGACCTCTGGTCAACTCCAACGACACCACACATCCATGGCCACTCCATGACCTCAAAGACGCCACTCTGGAGTTCCGTGCATTGCCGCACACCTTCGTCGACCCTTGAGTACACCGAACAATGAGGAAGATGTAGGGAGGAGAGAAAACAAGGGAGGGAGAGTGAGAGGACAGGAAAGAGGGGGTGAGTGAAGGGAGGGAGAACAAGTGGAGGGAGAGAGAAGGAGAGAGGCGATGGAGTGAAGGAGGGGGTGGATTGGCGTGCTCGAGAAGGAGGAAGGAATGCGCGGGGAGAAGGGGAAGGCTCGGGTCATGCATGGCAGAGAAACGCTGGCTTAAAAAGCCACGCAGAGAGAGTCGGTGGCCGCGTGCATGCAACCAATCAACCACTCGCACACCTATACTCCCTCAGTTGCCAACCTCGCCAACAATCGCATGGACGCAACAACCCACCACGACCTAGAGACCAACTGCAAGCCTCACCAACCGGCCCACAACGCAGGCCCTACACGGACCCACACCCAGGCCCACAAGCACAGTGCCACAATACACAGTGCCAACCATGCATAGGGACACGTAAACAGAAGTTGGCCCACGAGGCCCAAGTCCAAAAGCACAAAACCACACTAACGGGCCTCGAAACAGTAACACCCATCTAAGAATAAATTCATTAAAATGTAAATAATTACAAAATAAATTTTACGGGTGATACAGTGGGACAAGCCCTCTATAGGAAGAAGGGAACAAAAGTGGGAAATAGACCGATGAAATCGACAAGATTCATCAAGGAAGACTGAAGAGCTGGAGTCAGAAGGGACAAGGGAAAGGAAGACAACCCCTGAACCCACGACATCCTTGAAGCTTGAAAACTCAAGTGAGGATGTGCCAGGCTAGTCCGGGTGCACTGGTGCAAGTGCAGGTGCTTGTGCATGCTTTGCCTCCTGTGAGCCAACACTGATGACCTTCCGATCGATCAAGTTCTAAACAACATCCTGTAAAGTGATGTAGCTATCAATCGAGTGCCCAACACGATAATGAAAGCTACAGTACATGCTCGTATTATACCACTGTGGGACAGGATTCAGTAGCAAATGATAGTTTGGAGGTCCCAAAAATGACTCGACCTTGGGGAAAACAACACTCAGCGGCTCAACGAGAGGAGTGTAGTCGTTTTTGGCGGTTGTTTTTGCCTAAGTTGTTGTCTTTGCCAAGCTAGTGCGGTGTGATGCACAACCTTAATGGTAGAGGGTGTGTGTGCAATGCATGGAAGGCTAGATGCAAATGCTAACTGATCCAGGTTGGACTGCCTCTCTACCTCAGCAGGATCTACAGGAGATTCGACGTATGCAATGATTGCCTTCTTGGAGTAGCTGATGCCAGAGGTGTTGTTGTTGTTGTAGCTATTACTAGAGGTAGTGGCCTACCTAGCAAATGCATGAGAGTACGGGAAAACACCCAATTCGCTGTGAGTTTTCCATATGAGTACTGGCCCGAATCACAGATGCAAAGGATGTGATGGACTTAATGCTAAACAAAGCCCCAATCGTTGGTTGCACTCCCTTAATGATGATCTCGATAAACTCCTCGTCGATGGACCTATCCTTCACTTGGGAGGCTAGGACATGCCAATGACTGATGTACTCCCTGAACGACTTGTGGGGCTTATACGGAGTTGTGACAAGATCCTCATGCCTAGGAATCAAGTCGAAGTTGAAGAAATACTGCTCGAAGAATACCTGGGAAGGTCATTCCAAGTTTTGATAGTGGCCATGTCAAGGGAGGTATACTACTTGAGTGTTGACCCTGTCAGACTCTTCTAGAACAAGCAAATCAAAAGCCTCTCGTTGCCCTGAAGTTGCATGAGATTTACGTAGAATGCATTCAAATGCGATATGGGGCAGCCTCTACCATTATACTTTTCGAATTCTAGAATGTGGAAATTCGAAGGGAGTATCGCCTCTAAAAAGTAGCAAAGGTCCCAGGATTGATAGGATTAGCAGTCCTCGCCTTGCACATAATGAAGTGCCTTCTCTAGATCGCCAATCTTGGCAATCAAGGGAAAGAACCATGCCCCATAGCTTCTATGCAAGAGCCAACAGATGCCAAGCTCCATACCAACTATGGTCTACCATGGTCTCGAAGTTGGAGGGACGGATTCCTCATGTGCCCGAGAGTGGTGCATGTAGGAGGAGAAAGGAGCAGTAAAAGGAGATGGAGGGACCAAAGTCAAGACTCCCTTCAAAGCAATAGGATGAGGCTCGCTAGTTTGCTAGGCCATGGCGGACTATGAGCGAGTACGGACAAGGCTGCAGCGAAAGAAGTGGCACGAACTCTAATACAAGCTATGATCGGAAACAACAATAGCATAGGGACAAGAAGAGAGAACGCGGGAGGCTACCCACAACAATGACACTTAAGTTCTTGGCCGAGGACCTCGCACTGGGCTACCTAAGGAAATAGGGAAGAACAACTGGTGTCAGAACCTGAGACAAGGATGCAATGTAAGTTATTAGAGTGGCATGAATGACACACGATGCAAATGAATACTCTAAAATGTGCTCTTTCACTATACATGTCTAGACTGGATTGTCCACTTGAGACTCTCATATAGGTATGTGATTGACTCTAGCTAGAGAGTAGGAACCCATCCCATTCCTGGCGAAAGCTCAAGTGGTGAGCAATGGTGTGTTGGTGGCCTTAACTCCTATAGTATCACAAAGTTGTATCCTCTACTAACACCGACTTGACTCCGGACAAGGGGGATAGGCTGGCTACAAGTCCTACGCCGAAGCTATAAAATAGGAAACCAGGACTACCCTTTGCAGACTGTGGGTGGACACAGGAGAGGAGAAGATGCGTGCCTTCTAGAATGCAGAAACATGTGAAATGCTTTATGCATTTTACTTGTGAGTTTTATTAAGTTGGTTAGGGGAGAGAGTGCGTTGAAGTCTCTAGTTCTGCCTAAGCATTGTTTTTTTTTATGGGTTATAGATTAAGCCAATAGGGGGAAGCAAATAGGTCTCTACTTCTCCTAGGATGACAAGTGCAAAAGGGGAAGAACACACTATAGTATGGTATGCAAGTAAGCATACAATAGGCAAAAGGCGTATTCATGACATGTACATGTATCGTGTTAACATGATGGTGAAAAGAGAAAACATCCATCACATCAAAAGGTAGACAGCATGGCATGTACGAGTGTAGTGGCATGGCAAGTGTGTAAAGGAAAACACTCAGTAAGAAAAAGCATGAAAAGGCAAGCATGTAACGACAAATAAGGGCGACAAGCAAGCTAATGCAAAGCAAGACAAATAAAAACAAAAGTCAAGTAAGCAAAAAGCAAAAGCGAAAGCTGGAGTCTCATATTCCCAATGTAGTCGCCAATTCCTATGACCATCTAATGACTAACTTCGTGTGATCAAGTGCACAAAACCGATAAGGTCACAATAAAATTGGTGAATCCAAGAAAGGATAGTTGACTCGAAAACACCAAAGCAAAATAAAGAAGGATAAGGAAAAAAGAGAGTCAGCACCTAGTCTATTTGGGATCGGAAGATAAGGAAAATCGAATGAAGGAAAATGCAGGAAAAGTGATGCAAATGCAAATGCGATGTCTCATGCTTAATAGATGTAACACATGGGTCATTGCGTATCAAAGAAAGGATAAGGATTTCTATTACACATGGGGAAGGTGTTAAGCACCCCCATACGCCCAACGAATCAGTCTCTCTTAGCTTAAATGCTCGCATGTGTGGCCAATGCAAATGTATGCTTGCTTATGCCTAGGATAAACGCTCAATGTCATGTCAATGCAAATGAAACATGCAAGGCAAAAAACCATGTGATCTAATGTTCAGTCGTGCTAAGTTCTGGACCAAGGCACTCGTACATAGGATCATGCCAATATGATCTGCTAGGGATGTACATAGGATCATCGCGTTTGGTCAAAAGAACTCAATATAGTTAGCATCATCATCCTAATGGATGGATGCTGGATGTCGAAAAACACAGAGAAAATCCATGTAATGCAGGTGTAACCATGCAAACGAGGGAAATAGAAGAAGCCATGCAAGATCAGAAGAGAAATCAAAATAGAATGATGCAAGGCTGCTCAGCTGACAGTCTAGTATGAAGTTAACAGCCCACGCTGGCAATCTACGCTGGCTAGTTGCACTAGTTAATTGCACTTACTAGTTTCATTGGCTAGCTGCACTATCAGCCTGTACTAGACAATTGACAGAATGACCTGCAAGCTTCTCATTGCACCAGGATAAAATGCTGCGATTCAAACATGCTATGTAGCGCATGGAGAGCATGAGGGAATGCCAAAGAACACGTCCCAATGTTAAATGAGAATCAGAGATGCATGGAAGCTTCTACCCACCTTCTTCCTCTACCATTGGGTTCCACCGACGTTCATGGTCGTGACTCAGGCTGTAAACTCCGAGGAACCACCCTAATGTTACCAGAGGGTGTAGGAAGCTAGAGGGGAGTAGATGATGCAATTCAAGTGCAGGTAGACGTGTAAATCAGGTTTGCCTCACCCAAAAAAAACTAAGCCTTTAGGGGCCTGGACAAGGCTAGCCCAACCCGCCCACAAAAACGGGTCAGGTCAGGCCAGCTCGTGGATGAAATACCCCCAGCCTGACAAGGTCCACGGCCCACTAGTGGGCCGATCCATGAGCCAGTCCGTGGCGGGATGGATTTTTAAATTAAAAAAAATTATTTATTATTAAATAATTAATGTATAAATTAAAAAACTTGAAAAGATATTCAACATTTTACATTAACAATTAAATTAAAAAAATTATTTATTATTAAATAAATGAAATTTATAGTAATATCCTATATACATAAAAAAAAACTTGAAATTTACATTTTTACATTTACATCAGATATTCTGATATTCAACAATTTACATTTTTTACAATTACATTTATTACATTAATATATATTAAAAAAATTACAAAAGAAATTTATTAATATTTTTTAATCTGTAGCAGAAGCTCCCGTCCCTATTGAAGTTGTTGTCTCATCGTCTTCTGATTCATCGTTTAAGTTTAAATTTGGTAGACGATCAACTACATCATACCAATCTTTCAAGTAGACAAAGGATTCTATAGATTTTTCTGATAATTTACATCTTCTATTACTTAAAACTCTTTTTCATGCAGAAAAGGCAAACTCCGACGCTACAATAGACGCTAAAATCGTTAGTAAATCTTTAACCATCCTAGAAACTATAGGAAACCTAACAGTAGTACTAGACCACCACTTTAATACATCTAATTTATCCATTTCAATATCACTAAATGCAAACTCACATTCTAAAATCTAAATAATTTTATAATTCCTAGATATATGTGCACTACAACTAATTTCACCATAATTATTAATATATTCTTCAAATAATGCATATAAGGTTTCCGTAATTTTATTATTATATCCATCTATCTTTTCATTTTGATTCATATTACTAAAAATATCATCTATAAGTACCATGCAATTAACTAATCTATACCTAAGATCCATGATTAATGCTAAGCATGATTACATTGGAGGCTAATCTCAATAACTATTATATTTTTCTTTCATCATTTAATAATATATTCAAATTGTAGGAATTGTCTATATTGTTGAAAAGTATTTGTAATATTAAATAAATTAACTAAAACTAAAGAACTAGTAGGATAATATTGACCAGATAATTGATTAGTTGTAGTATAAAATGATTCTAAAAATGTATGAATTATATTAGCATTATTCTAATCTTCATCATTTAATAAATAATTAGATCTTGAATTATAATATGTTGTAAGTACGTTACTATAAGATAAACATGAAGTTAACATATCACATGTTGAATTCTATTTATGTTGAACATCTAATTGAAACTTTTTAGCTTTTACACCTTGTTCTGCAAATAAATATCTAAATTCTTGAAATCTTTTACCTGATGTTTGAATAAATAATATAGCTACTCTTATATTTTCTATATAATGCCAAATGCAATATATACATTCTTGTACAATTAAATTTAAAATGTGACAACAACACCTACAATGAAATAAATCACCATTTAATACAGGTTTTAAATTTCTTTGTAATATTCCTACTGCAACATTATTATTAGAAGCATTATCAAAAGATATTGTATTAATTTTATTATATATTTTAAATTCTTTAGTAATATCTTCTATAATATTTGTTATGGCTTTTCCAGTGTGTGGATGATCAAAAAGTCTAAAAGCAATTAATATTTTTTTGTAAATTCTATTCTGTCTATCCAATGTGCTGTTAAACATAAATAAGGAAAATTATTTGGACTTGTCCAAACATCACAAGTTAATAATATTTTACATAATAAACTAACAAGCATTCCAATTAAAATTTCTTTATCTTTTTTAAATGTTTTATAAATTATATTTTTAGTAGTATTTCTAGAATGACCTTAAATTGTGGGTTTAAATAATTTTGTACACAACTTTCAAATCTTTTATTTTCAAAAAAAATTAAAAGGTTGTTCATCTTGCACTATAAATTTTATTACACCATATTTTGCTTTTTTTGTATTATATTTCCAATTAACTATTTCACTAGAACCAACATGTAATTTAGATTGTCTTAAGTTTGTATTATCATCTTTATTATGGACAGCTATACATTTTGATAAATCTCTAGTAATATGACCTACATCCCTACTCCTAGGACAAGTATATCCTGAACCACAATATTTACAATAACATTTATTTTCATTTATGGGATCTAGGGTTACATGTTCCCAAACCTATGAGCTTTGCTTCCTAGGTTTTTTAATTCCTATAGATTGTGTTTGTGGGGTTGTTGTAGTTTAGGGTTGTTTTGACTCTTGGATAGAGTTATAATCAGGGTCAGGGATATAATCATGACTTCCTACATTAAAAGGATAATCCATTTTTAAGGCTAAAAAAATTGATAACAAAAAAAAACCTTAACCTCAAAAACCCAAAATCCAAAACCCAAAAATAGAGGGATTAGAAGTAAAGAAATATGAGAGATTAGAAGTAAAAAAATTGATGAGCGACTAGCCGGTTGGTAGTGGACACAAATGTTGGACCACTGGACGGCTAGAGATGGAGACCAGAGTCCGGAGTGTAAGATTATTGTTGATGAAGAGTGAAGACCGAAGTCCAGAACCAAACTTGTATTCCAAATAAAGGAGAAGAGTTGAGACTTAGGAAGAAGAGTTGACAAATTAAGAGTGAAGAGAGATTGAGAATTGAGAATGAGAGGAGTTGTGAAAAATAAGAAGAATGAGGTGGTATTTATTAGAGAAGTGGTTGGTGATTTATGAAAAAAAAAATTAACGTTGGGCTGCAACGTTGCAGCCCAACGTCTTGCACTAACGTTCACATGAACGTTGCAACTTGCAATTTTTTATTTTATTTTTTTTAAAAGCGGGCCGACCTGGTCACGCCCGGCCCGCCCTTGAAATGGGCCTAATAAAATAGGTCGAACGGGCCCGATATGGCTCATGGCCCGTCACAGGCTGGCCCGATTTTTTTCAAGCCGAACAGATCTGGGCTAAAATAAGGGTGGAACTAGATGGCCCAACCCAATTTACACCTTTAGGTGCAGGTATGATGCTGATGCGACTCTCCCCATCCTCACCAAGTTTCACTAGAGGTCACGGGCTTGGTCAGCCATGGAGGACGCCGTGAGTGTTGAGAAACCCTTGGGATGACTTTGTGGAGTAAGGAGAAGAATGAGGCTCGCCTAGGTGTGTCACCATGTGCTCACGGGTCAACGACCTAGCACGAGTAGAGAGGACCCATCACCAATGGCCGGGATCCAATGCATGAATAGAGAATACAGTGAATAAAACTTTAAAAAAAAAAATAGATGAGAAAGCATGTGAGGGACGTTGATGAATCTAGTAAAGCAAGAGGAAATAATGAGACACACGACAACAGAAGAAGCTCACTTGTGACGTGGGTGGGTTGTCCTTCCGACGTGGCTTGCGACGACTCTATCTGGGCTAGCAGTGCTCAACTGCGATGAAGGTGGATGAGGCGGACTATGGTGATGCTGTGGATATTCGGAGTGGCAATGCAATGGCTATGTGGTTGCTGGTTGGGTTAATTCAATGGCTATGGTTTGGAAGGGATGTGGTGGCTAGAGTTGGAGGTGGTTGTGGGTGTCTCGGCAACTAGGGGTGGCTGGAGAACTAGCAGCCTCACATTCCCATCGTCATGGATGAGGTTAGTAAGTATAAATAGGAGGAGACGTTGCATGGGAATCGTGGATTTGAAAATAGGATTATGATAAGGGGTTTGGATTAATGTAAGAGGGTTGGATTGGGATTAAATTTAGGACAAAGGGTATGCTGGTCTACAAAAGTCAAGGAACGCACTCAGATCCGTGAGAGCCAATAGGGGGAGGAGAATTGGTGGTTCGATGAGTTAAAAGACCAGACAATCCTCTGAATTCTGATACTGACTCAGGGCACTACGTCAGGTATTCATGCTACTTAGTCACGCTAGCTAACTGCACAAACTAGGTGCGTCAGCTAAGTGCATTAGAACCATGTTAGGGCTTGTTGACTGGATTTTAGGCATGTTTCTTGAGTGCTTGACCACTATATAGGCTTGGGCTTGTAGTTTGGGATAGGTTTATGATGTTGGGCCAATTTGGAGTGTGAAATGGACTTTGGTGAGGGAAAATGCCTCATCGCCACTAGAGCAAGCTCTTCTGGAGAAGTCTTCCAATAAGTTTTTGCCATAGTGGAGTGTCTACAATATTAAAGATAGATAAAGTTGAACTAATTTAGGGGATCAATATTGTGTAGGCTAAAATTGCTTTCAAGCCAATATGTGTATTGTTGGAAAAATCTATTAATATGTTTTGATGATAACAAATGAAATGTGATTAATGATTAATAATCACTTAAGAAAATATGACAAGTAGTCAAATATTCAATTATACACACTTGTGAATCTACATGCCTTGAT